>OY755240.1:26006820-26181820 GCA_963576725.1 Azorinus chamasolen
TTCTGGATCCAAATTCTTTACACCGGTGTCTACAAGTGCTGTAATGTAACCGTTACGGTGCGGGTCCTTTGCAAACAGTGCAGACCTAGATGAGAGGGCTCCTAGAGGAACCCTCTCACCAGGGTCTGCATTGTTTGTCGTGTTACACTTTTTCTTTAGAAAACATCCTTAATATTCACCTTAAGCTTAACCTGTTTGAATTTTGGAATAGTCAATTTAAAACTTCATGGTTGTAAGGGTTAATTTAACAAAATTTGCGGTAAGTCATCAGTGAATATGTTTACACTTAAACTGATAAAATATAAGCATGTTGAAATCATTTTTACCCATTTTCTATTCGTTCAAGCTCTAACAAAGCTACATGTGTATATGTCGAATGCCAAACAGCTTGGATCGTGATGAGGCGCCGAGTTACTCGGCGTCTCATCTGAATCCAAGCTGGTTGCATAATATTATGACAGCTCGATCGCGAAAGTCTGAATAAGAGTAAACGAAATTTGTACCAGCCAGACCTTCGTGTAATTTTACGTGAATTCTTTGTTCTCATGATAGTAAGCAGGAAAAGGTGAAAGCTAAACCAGCCAGTACAAGTAACAAGGAAACTGAACAAAATCCCATCAACAATATCATATGTCGACAACACAAAAACGTGTCCCTCTATCAAATTAGTATAAAACACATAGGGTTACATACCGGTATATCAGTGACCTTGGCTGGTGTGACTGTTAAAAGCAATGAGTCTATAAATAACGCATTTTAGTAGTCAGTAAAATGAATTTAAAGTTGTAATTTGATTAACCCTGTTTTCGTATAAAGGCATTTTGATGCATTTGCTTCTATAGGAGCCGTCTGAGCAGGGTCTGCTCTGTTTGCTAATGGAATTTGATAGATTTATTTCTATAGTTTCTAAAATGGCTACAATGTTCCACCTTCGATATTTCATTACAACTATTTTGCCCATGGATATTCATTAGGTATTGAAATTTGGAATAAATATAGAACAGGGACAAGGTTAACCAAAAGTATTAGGGGATTGATATAACTAACGATTATTTACTTACACTTGAGAAGTGCCGATATAACCGGTGTTATTCGCCCGCGTTTTAGACTATTTGAATTCCGTATCAAACGTAAGTACTCGGCGTTGTTCCGGTTGGTTCCACGAGGTATTCCGAATTGTTCCACAAACGTTCCGGATATCAAAATAGAATTGTGTGTAGAATAAGAAAGTAAGGGTTGCAACGGAAAGTGTTATAATTAATTGCAACCTTTACGACGCAAGGAAAGTCTTCATAAAATGGCTTAAACAGCAACTGTTCAATATCCATGTAAGAAAACTAATAGTGAACTCATACATGTTTAGTAGTTTGCTCAAAGACCTGTACACACACTATCATAGGTCTTTGGTTTGCTTTTTCAAAATGTATAGAATCAGACCTATATCACGCCGAAAGCAAACAGGGCAGATCCTGATCAATCGGCTTCTAGAGGAGCCGTCTGATCTGGGTTGACTGTTTGCAAATGAGCGAAAATGCGTTTATAAGAAGGAATGTGTTACATGTAAAAAGTAATATTTCAATGAGATGTATTATAAAAAGCCTTGCGTATAAACAAGATCAGATTCAAAACGTTGATAAAGTATTTGATTAGAATTTGCACTGCATATAAATATGAAGAACAAGTAACTACTTTTTCTGATGAGTTTCAAACAATGTAGACACTGGTCAGACGCAGTCTGGGTCTTCACTTGTTGCAATACAAAACTGTTTGACACTCAATTAACCCTTTCCTTCATATAAACACCTTTTCACGTATTTGCAAACAGAGTAGAGGCTGAATCCTGGTGAGACGAAAGGCAATCATAATTTCGCCTGTAACATGCTAAAGATTAATCAAAATTAAAAGCAGACGACACACCAATGAAGCAGACGCCATTATATATTACTATCACATAGTTCTAAGACTTAACTCTTCCCATATTATAATATTCGTGTTAGAAATAATGGCATAATGAATTTTAAAAAAAATGGAACAATAAATAAATAAAGCAATTTTAACAAAGGTATTTGTGACAATGGCTTAACGTGTAGAATCAGAATTCCATAAGCAAGATTCCACAAGATCCCAGTAACTCCTATATCATTTATGAAAATTCTTCCAAATTGAATTGTGGAACCCATCCAGTTTTCTTAATATATAGTGGTATAAACCACTGACATTCATTGGTTCAGTAAACAGATTCAGAGTACCTATGATCTAGATATACATTGTTTGTATGTGTTACATGTAATTGGTTGGCGAGAATAAACGCATCAAACAAAACACGTTGTACGCTTGCGCACGTAGGTAAACGTTTGGTGTATGTATTTCCAAACAGTTTGGAAGCAGACCAAACGCTGACTAAAGACATCGTCATAATATTATAAAGCAGTTTAACGTCCAATATGCAGAGAAAACATGCAATGCATTTTCCGTTTTGGCAGACTATTTTGCAGAAGCATGTGGTTTTTTATTGCTGATCTTTAAAATGCTAAACGCGATCTGGCTTGCTTTTGCTAAGAGCTTGAATCAAGATGAAACGCCGAGTAACTCGGCGTCTCATCAGGATCCAAGCTGTTTGACACTTAGTATATAGTTTTACGAACGCTTGGACGAATTGGAAGTAGATATAACTTACAGTAGACCAGGGTGTAAACAGACATGATAAATATTTACAGTACACAGTAACACCCCTCTAAACCAGACTTTCAATTTAGTACAGATATCGGCCTTGGAGACAGGGGGCTGCTTTATGCAGGGTGAAAGTCATGCAGAAAGCTCCTCTCTAGGAGCTTTCTGCATGACTTTCATCCTGCATTAAACAGCCACATGTCTAAAAGTATCTAAATTCTTCTCAACCAAAATTCTGGTTTTGAGGGGTTTTACTGTGTACAGGTTTTATATTCTTTCCGAACATCCAAAAGCCGTTAGCATTTGCCAGTTATTTTTTTGTCATCTGCCAATGTCTTCCACTTTCTTCGGATTTTCTTTTCCAAACCACAAAAAGGATGTCAAGAAGTCTGATTTCTGATGAGACGCCGAGTTATTTGTTATTTCATCTGGATCCAAACAATGTTCAAAAGCTTATACGAAAGCTTATACGAACTTATACGAAAGCTTATACGAACTTATATGAAAGCTTATAAGAACTTATACGAAAGCTTATACGAACTTATATGAAAGCTTATACGAACTTATACGAAAGCTTATACGACCTTATACGAAAGCTTATACGAACTTATACGAAAAGCTTATACGAACTTATACGAAAAGCTTATACGAACTTATACGAAAGCTTATACGAACTTATACGAAAGCTTATACGAACTTATATGAAAGTTTATACGAACTTATACGAAAGCTTATACGAACTTATACGAAAAGCTTATACGAACTTATATGAAAGCTTATACGAACTTATACGAAAAGCTTATACGAACTTATACGAAAAGCTTATACGAACTTATACGAAAGCTTATACGAACTTATACGAAAAGCTTATACGAACTTATACGAAAGCTTATACGAACTTATACGAAAAGCTTATACGAACTTACAAACTTTTCAAGACTACGGACCGACTTGTGAAAACTTATGCAAATAATCTGGATCCATATTAGATGCCGAGTTACTCGACGTCTCTTCAGATTCAAAGTCATTTGACACTGTGACACTTTTTCTTTACGAGAAAATCTTACAAGAATTTACAGAAAAACGTTTTGCTTTTTTTTTTTATCAAATTTTAGCAAACAGCAGTTTTTGTGGAAGAAAAAATACTTATTGTTGAAAGGGTCATATGTAAAACAGCTCCTCGTTCAAATAACTTCGTAATCACCGTGTGACAAGTTCGATCGCATACCGTATAATTTCACGACGATGTTAATTTGATCTCTCGATCGCATTCGGGCGAAACAGTTTGGATGTTCGCAAACGGTTTAGAACCAGATGGTATATCAAGAAATAGATAGTTTCAATAAATTCCAAGTTATTGTAAAGTTACGTATTGATCGTCATTGATAAATGATGATTGATTCAACTACATGTAATAGTTGAAATGAAATAGGCGACATTAAAAACAAACAGTAATTTGTTCAATGTACTAAAAGTAAATATAAATAAAAGTACTAAACGGGAATATTTAACAAGGGTCAAGAAAAGATGCGTAAATTTAAACATTTTCAGCAGCGACGCCTTTATTTCTACTCCAAATCCTATACTGTGACCACTTTTTTAGAATCGTCTCGAAGAGACGATTCTAAAGAGTAGTGACAATATAGGGTTTCGTGATGAATTACGCGTTTAGTATTTGGGTACACATATACGTGTATGTAGCTCTCTAAACTCCATATCTGCGACTATTTGATTACTTTTGCTAACGATTTTAATCCAAATGAGACACTAAGTAACTCGGTGTCTCAATAGGATCCAAACTGTTTGAAACTCATAATACATACATCATTTAAAAGAAATGGAGGAATGTTTTCTACGAAACTTCATAATTTGCATTAAGTGTCAACAGTAAGTTGCTCAAACCGGAGCTATAGATAAGATGAATATTTAAAAACACCCAGTATACATGTAAAAAAACTTGTTTTATATTTCTCCGCCAAAACCCCTATCTTGCTGCTACTCATTAGAATCGCCTCAAAGGGGCGATTCTAATGAGTAGCAACAAGATCGTGTTTGTCTGAGAAATAAACAGCTATATACAGCTATATACTACTCTATCCACGCACTAAAGATAACTTATTTATATATGAGAAAAAAGGCCTTTGGACAAATTCACGCTATTTGCAATTTGCGTGTTTCGTAGTTAATGAAGCAGAACTAGTTGTCGTAATATATCAACATAGTCCAATTTATGGCCAAACATCTGAATACATTTACAAACATGTTATATTCTGATGTGAGGCTCGGTAATCTCACATCTCATCAGGGTCTGTTTGAAATACTGTCCGCACTTTGGAAAGAGTACAGTAAACCCCCCTCTAAACCGGAATTTTAGTAGAGAAGAATTTAGATACTTTTAGGCAGGTGGCTGCTTAATGCAGGATGAAAGCCATGCTGAAAGCTCCTAGAGGAGCTTTCTGCATGACTTTCATCCTGCATTAAGCCGCAACCTGTCTCCAAGATTGATATTCGTACAATATTGAATTTCCAGTTTAATTAAAGGGTTTACTGTACATGTAACAAATGTATATACACAAACAGACACAAAGATGAAATGACAGCTCTTTAGTGTTCTAAATGCTAAATATTGATGGTGTTTCTGTAATAGTATTAGGCGATGTTTCCCTCACTCTCTTTATTACTTTCTTACCACTTCAACAGACTGAACAGAGAGGGTAGTGTATTTCATCATATTTTATTAACTTAACCCTGAACGTGTATATTGATTTTGCAAAAAAACCAAAACACAATTATATTAAACAAAGACTGTAACGCGGACAGCTTCAAATTAAACACTCACTGCCATAGATATGGTGTCCATTTTTATATAGTATTTGTGGTATTCACGTAGGGCGATTTAAATTCGGTTTGTATCTTTTTAATGTATGATGTATGTTTTCTCAGCCTTACTTAATCGACTGTGTTGTTAATGTCTACTAATCGGTTGCAATTCATGTTAAAACCTTTGGTCGATATACAAGCATGTTAACCTCTACATATAGGGCATACTGTAATTCTATTCTATAATGACACACTGCAGCTCACTAGTGCATTTACTTACATTACTTGCCATGTGACTTGATTTGATATGATGCTAATGATTTCATTGCATATGTAACGAGATACTGAAAGGTGTGTATATGTTACCAGAGGTCCAGATAAGATGCGTAAATTAAAACATTTTCAAGAATTTTTTATATCTCCACCAAACCTTATGTTGTGACCACTCTTTAGAATCGTCTCTTCGAGACGATTCTAAAGAGTGGTCAAAACATAGAGTTTGGTGGAGAAACGACGAGTTTCGTACTTGGGAACACACCTTTATCTGTAGCTCTGAAACTTACTAATGAACTATGTCTATTATGTTTTTTCTGCCCCAAACCGTTGTCTGTTTAAGTTTACTAGGCACCGCTCGTATGCTGAACTTGCCGTCTGGTTCAGTTGCCTAAGGTTATGTTTTCATCCAAAGTTTCTTAAAAAATAACAAGAAACACATAGGACGATATAATTAGATAGTTAGTTCGTGGCAAATACTAACATTACTCATTCACTAAAGCAGACAACATGAAAACAATATATCAAAATATTTCTGTAGTTGCTCAAACTGGCATAAAATCAGTATTCCTGGTTCTGTGACGCCATGTTGAAATAAGCCTTTTAGTTTTGGTTTATATCGGGATATAAATGGTTTTGACCCTTCTCTTGCTGAATTGTAAACTACATTTCTCCTTCTTTACCCATGCCCTGTTGTATAATTACATATATCTTCACTGTGTACAAGTATTTCGCTGTGCAATCACTGCTGTGGAGTGCACTGGTTGCACAATCAACTTGTAAATAGTGCAGACCCTGATGAGACAGCTCCTGCAGGAGCTATCTCATCTGGGTCTTCACTATTTACCGGTACGTATATTGACGTGAATAGCAAGCGAAGGGTTAATAGTATTTCATTCATATAACGACGTCCAGTTAATTACATGTGGGGGAATACCTGTGAAGTTCGTCTGTGCAGGAAACAAACTGCATGTTTTCGTGCACAGAAGAGCACCCGGGTAGAACCACCGACCTACCGCAAGCCAGCTGGATATAACCGCGTGGTTCCGATCGCGATACTGATTATTTTGAACAGATTTTCATCGAAAGCATTAAAAACGGTTACGAACATTTTCGAATAGATGCCGATTTGGTTGCAGATGTTCGAGTATATTGTGGACATGTATAATCTGTGTTAAATATATCAGTTTCTATCGTTTTTAATCAGTTTCTATGGGTTTTTAATCGTTTCTATAGTTTTAATTTAATTTTTTTTTAAAAAACTTTAAAGAAAGCACAATTTCTCTGTTAAATTCAACACCTTAACCCTTTACCCATTAGAGACGAATTTTAACGTAATTGCAAACAGGAAAGACACAGGCCAGACGATCATTTGTAGACACCGCTCGGTCAATGTCTGGGTCCATGCTTATAAAGCTTTTTAGTTGAGGTTGAGTTTGTTCTCAAGCTTTTGATTGGTCAGATTTGAGCCAAAGGCTCAAATCTGACCAATCAAAAAATTGAGAACGAACTCAGACTCAACTAAAAGTTTTATAAGCATGAATACAGGTCCGGCTGCTTATGGAATGATATAGATCTGCTTATCCAGTTTCTCCCATCTTCAATATTCTCAGCGTTTGATCATTGTTCCAGATCAAAGTGGTTTTTGCAACAAGGAAGGAGCTAACAACTTTGTTGTTTGTAAGTGTTTGTATTTTATGTGTCTGTACATTGATGTGCCGTGGGTAGGCAAATTGCACCCCTACTCTGCTGTAACAATTATACAAATATATTCGTTTATACTCCGAACTCATGCATTTTCAGGCACATCTAATGTATCCAAGCCAGAGACCTGTACGGTAATGTATATGTCTATGACAAGACTATTGAGACAATATTAACCGACTGGAAAACAGTTTGGATCCTAATTAGGCACCGACAGATCCCAAACTGTTTGCAAAACGCAAGTCAAATCGTGCTTGACAGCGTAATAGTTAACTTAACATTGTTACGGCTGAACATCAGATGAGAAAGTCTATTAAAATATTTGAGATTGCTTAACAAGATCACGTTAAAAGCCCGGGTGTCGGGTATCGCCTTCAAATCTTTTAACTGCAACGTGATTAAGTCCTCTGTCGCGTGATTCAACTACTCTTTTTTCGGATATACGAGACAGTAATGCGAGTATATGACTATGTTGTCCAAAAAACACCATACGCTGTATTAGGTTTGAATATTAATTAGTAGCCGCTAACCGACACAGAAAGCGACACTGGGGGGAAATTATAGTTATCTTTGATCACCGAAGAGTTACATGTTTCGGTTTAAATGTACAAATCTACAGTTGAACTTCGATATCTCGACCTTCAAGGGACCACACAAATTACTTCGAGATAACAGAACTTCGAGTTATCCAATTTCTAATCTGAATTGTTTTTCGAATTCATAACTTAATGCAGATCTAAAGTAATGTTGAAAGCTCCTATAGGAGCTTTCAGCATTACTTTTGAGCTGCATTAAGCATTGGGTCTAGGTACATAAAACCAGTATATGCATTGCTACGACAAATAGTATAAAATCAATTCATAATATGTTCTTTAAGCAAACCGAGTAGACCCAGATCAGACGGCTCCTACGGAAGTCGTTTTGTTCTGGTTCTACTCTGTTTGCAAGACACCAAAAATGCCCCAATCATGTAAAGGCTTTATTACAAAATTCACCATACGTCCTCCTTAAACGAATATGTTTACAAGTATTTCTGTTTTTCTTAAGAGTACTTGAATGGCAAATAATTGAGTATAATTATAGATGAAATAAAAAATAAATAACTGACCGACGACAGGCCAGAGCTCTCATACTAGATAAAGACGAGAGTCGGTAAACACTTACACTAAACAGACATACTCATGAATTATTAGCTTAATTCTTTCTCTGCCAATAGTAAGTATGTGGCTATCTTTTCAAACAGTCTCGATCCAGATGAAAAAACTGAGTAATTCGGCGTCTCGTCAGGATCCAAATTGTTTGATGTTGCGATTATGTTTTTAAAATCAAAAGAAAGAGAAAATTTAAAAGTGAATTTTGAAGCAGACGACAACGTATGCAGACGAAAATTCATGGGAGTCAAAGAGTTGACCTTTACCCAGCTGAGCAAGCATCGTCTTCCAAAATGGTCACGCGATTTAATTTTCGAAGACAATTTTCTCACGTTTATTTTCCAAGAAATTGTTAAATTGTCATAGAGGAGCCCTTTCATCAGGGTATGCACTGTTTGTCATGTCACACTTTTCGTTTTAAAAAAGCCCTAAATATTCACCGTAAGCTTGACCTATTTGAGATTTGGAATGGTCCATTTGACAATTCAGCATTGTAAGGGATAACGATGACATTAAATTCCACAACAATCATCCTCTCCATAAGTACAGAGACAAGAACTCTCCACAAGTACTGATACAAGAACAAGTCGTGAAAAATGTCATGCCTTATTGTTTGGGCTATTCAATATTGTAACAAGTTTATTATAAGAAACAAGTGCCGTTTGTGTTTGCCACGGGGTGAATGCCCTATTGGAGGACAATGGCGCACGTTTTAAATCAAACAAACGAGGGAATAATTAAGGTTAATAAATGCTTAATGACTATAGCCGTGCCAGGCCCCTTTAGAAGTACCATACCCTCGCTGATCCACAAAGTAAAAACAGATCGAGGCAAGGCTGGTGTGACTACATGGTGTTAGGTATGGTGGCACATTACAGCCACCATTTAACTACTAAGTTCCGCGTTAGTAAAGCTGGATATTTCACATAAGTATATTGCATGTAAAAAATAGAATAGTTTGTATGAAAACTAGATAACTATCTTAACGTCAAACCATTCTATTATTGTACCGTACTTCTACTAATATCTATTCATATGTATGTTTCTATATACATGTACATGTATATTCCATCGTTATAGACTCAATGCTGTATGAGCATATTTCTTGGTTACTGGTTCCGTAAGTCGGCTATATTATATAAACTAAACTAAATGTTTACATCAAATTAATCATTGCATATCAGATTTAAAACAATTACCTGAATATGAACGATTGCAACTACCCATGATACCTTTTATATGGAAATACCTATTCATCTGAACCATTTACTCCTTGGGGCATCCATCTAAGGAATGATCGCATCGTGCATACCATTTTGATTATTTTATATCCTGAAAATTTGGCCATATGCAGAAACTGTAGACTCGATTTTTACAATTTCAAAAGCAAACAGAGCAGATGCTGATCAGACAGTTCCTTTGAGAGCTGTCTTATCAGAGTCTAATCTGTTTGCAATGTCGTTGAAAAGCGTATTTATGGAGTAAATGGTTAAATGTCCTGGTCGGCTTTAAGAAACAAACATGCACTTTTTTATTCATTTATTTTGCGTCTACCTCCAATAATAGTATTTAATACATATAGGAAGTATATATGATATATTAACTCATTCCATCTTAGACTAATTTTAGGCCCAACCTCTTTGACTAAATCTATAGGAGCATTATTAATAGAAAAGGATAATTTTAGAATTGTGTAGTTTTTAAACCATTGTGATAAATAGAGCAGTTGTTCCTGTTGAGCAAATGCTCTATTTATCACAGCGGTTTCAAAATGTGACTTTTACAGTGGCGCCAAAATGCGCCACAATATATTTTGGCGCCACAATAGAGGGAATGTGTTAATACCGTCCATATACAATTTGTTTCTACTACTGTGGGTATCATTATATTTTGTTCAGCATTATTGCAGTTTCCTTCGACATCAGACACTGTCAGCTGTAGGCCTACCTATACTGTCTCGAAGACACCGGGAAATGTTTTAACCCATTGTCCAATGAACATTTATGCATGAATTGATCACTTCATGAATATACATTAACTCACGTTTTCTATGGTAACATTTTATATGGAATCTTTGGCTTAAACAAAAACTTTAGGATCAGATCTATATAAGTTCATAAGCAAAGAGAACATACCCGGATCAGACAGCTCCTACTGGAACCGACTGATCTGGGTAGGGTGTGTTTGCCATTACGTAAAAAGCGTTTATATGACGAAACTTGTTACCGTAACCTTTGCTCTCATATGAACGCGTTTTCACGCATTTGCAAACAAAGTAGACCCAGATCAGATGGCTCCTACCGGTTCTGCTCTGTTTGCTTTTGGCAAGACATGATAGAGATCTGATTCTACAGTTTATGTCAATAGCAACACTTTCCCTTGGAAAGTTTACATTATAAAAATGAGCTAATTAATATTCACGATGTTAAAATTTCTTACATGAACACTGACAGCGAAACAGTCAATAATTGGTTGGAAACTAAATATAGCAGATGTTTTGATTCAGTACAAAAGCTCAACCCACGTAACAACTACACATTTACAAGTTGTTACAATCTGGGTTTTTTCTCTCCACGATATCTCCCTCCATAGGCGATTTGATTCAAGATGTTTCCAAACATTTTTTTCTTTGTCGCCAATAGTCGTACTTTCATAAAAGTTCCTGTAAATCTTTGAATGCTGAAAATTCAAAGTAAAATAGTTTATAAATGTTTAACTATAGAGTCAGTCCAGTAGGGAATGCTTAACCCATTCCCTCATATTGATGCCTTTTGACGCCTCTGCAAAAGTCACCTGTAGAAACCATTGTGATAAATAGAACACAATTGTTTCAAACAACAAAATTCTAAAATTTTCCTTTTCTCTAGTTAATGCTCCTTTTCGGTAGCATTATTCAAAGAGGTTGGATCTAAAATAGCCTATGAGGTAATGGGTTAAATTTTAAGATTATTTCAAACGACAAACGGGACAGTACCGGACTAGGCTCCCCATGATTTTCAAATGTCAAAACACTCTTATTTAAGGGTTAAACAAATCATAATTTCAAACAAAACCAGTTTAATAAGTGAACAAGGTTTTACGGCACTGCAACACTAAATTGGTCACACTGCGCCAAATAATAAAACCAGCTAAATTACCGATGCATTGTACAAAACGCATTTTAACAACTACCACTTTAGCGGGAATTTGCATGAATTATACAGAGACAAGTGTTTGAATCTGATGGGAAAGGAATGTAAAGGATCCAATAAATCTTCATTTATTTAAATAATTGAACGTATGTCTGGTTCGAGCTTGAAAATAGCAATCAAGTTAGTGTACATGTACATGTATTCTCTAGTTCATTGGCGACTCGCTCTCTGATCGTGAAAATAACATCTAATGTATCGTGTATACAATAAAGTGTTTCCAAAACGAATACTGAAATAAGTATACGTCTCAGATTTTGAGGCAGATGGTTGCTTAATGCAGTGTGAAAGTCATACAGAAAGCTCCTAAAGGAACTTTCTGTATGACTTTCACTCTGCATTAAACAACCACCTGTTTAAAAAGATATGCAAATATTATTTACTAAGAGTTCGGTTTGGGGATGAATTACTGTATATTCTCTCTTAAATCAAAGTAAAAGTAGAACCAATTTAAGGTGATCATGTCCTGGATAAACACGTGAGACTTTAACATCAAGTGAATGATTAACACGGAATGAAATAAATCAGACAGCAAATGGATTTCACCTTGCATTTAGCTATACTAGACTGCAGTAAACAGCGTCCTCTCAAAATATATACAATTCTGGGTTTAACAGACAGTAGCGTAATACAGGATAAAAGTAATGTAGAAAAAAACTCCATTGATTGTGTAAAAACCTGCTCTTATAGTCCACAATGTATATTCATTAAGACCTGAATTCATTAGGTGGGCGCCAGAAACACGTTGGCTATACAAAACGTCTCTATCAGGCAAATATTTAACTAATTTAGTATTTTTCTGTGATATGTTAGGCGTAGTTAGCGATGCGCACTTACGCACGTGTGTAACATCAATCTGATAGGTGAAAACATTATTATACAGAATAACAGAATTCGAAGGCTAATGGGGTAGACCTTGATACACGTTCTGACTTATCATGTAAACTTTAACCCATTCCCTCATATTGACGCCTTTTGACGCGTCTGTAAAAGTCACCTATTGAAACCATGGTGATAAATAGAGCATTTGCTCCTACAGGAGCAAATGCTCTATTTATCACAATGGTTTCAAAACAACACAATTCTAAATTTTCCCAGGGAAGCCGTGCCCCTGAACCTTGCATTTGGAATCGGCTACGCTCATGTATGTAGTCATGAAATGACCGCTTTGGAAGGTTTTGCTGTATATTATTAGTATATTATACGAAAAGTAGACGCAACAAATGGTTTCGTATTAACAATCCAATTAGGATGCCAATGAAGTATTTGACACCTGTCCTGTCGGGAAAAATGATTATTGCTTAAATTTCCATCTATTTGCAATTTTTGCGATAAGCGGGAAAGGGTTAAACGTTATTCTGCTAAGCGCGACCTGACCAGCCAGCATGTGCAAACAGCTTAAGTACATATGAGACGCCGAGTAACACGGTGTCTCGTCAGGATCCGATATTTTTGACACCCAGAAACTGAATAATTTCTCAAAATTTTGAACGCAAAAATTGCAAATAGATGCATTCGCATTTGCAATTAGCCTGGACCCTGATCAGACGCCGAGTAGCTCGGCGTCGCATCAGGTTCCAAGCTGTTTGACACATGGTCAGTAGTTTCTTAAATGCATGTGACATGATACTTGATCAATTGGTCCTCAAAGTCTTGGTCGAATCATACGTACAGTAGAACCTGTCTTAAGCGGTCTTTCATTTATTGAGCATAGGCGTCTTAAAAACAGGTGGTTTCTTAATGCATGGCAAAAGTAATGCGGAAAGCTCCTATAGGAGCTTTCTGCATTACTTTTGCCCTGCATTAAGTTACCACCTGCCTTACAGACCCACAATTAGACTTCTTTTTGGTGACCGCTTAACCCGTTACCTCATTGGATATTTTTAGATACAACCTCTTTGAATAAATCTACCGAAAAGGACCATTAACTAGAGAAAGGGAAAAAAATTAGAATGTTGTAGTTTGAAACCATTGTGATAAATAGAGCATTTGCTCCTATAGGAGCAAATGCTCTATTTATTACACAATGTACAATGGTTTAGCAAAGTAACTTTTACAGATTCAAAAGTCGTCAATATGAGGGAATGGGTTAAAACATGTTCTACTGTAGTTTAGTATCGCACCAGATCAAAATATTTGAGTGGACATTATTTGTCTTACAGCTGGATAGCGGATAAGATTGGACATAGCAGATGTACATCACATTTAGTGATCATGAAAATGATTCCATTCAGTCCTTGAGATTTTAGTTGTGCTCGTGATAACAGTGTCTATCTCAGATGCCAGTCTTGAAATACAAATAACTTGAGAATAAAATTACCTGTATCTTACAGTAACACCTGTCTGAAGCGGTCATCGAAGGAGATCTAATTATTGGGCTGTAAGACAGGTGATAGCTTAATGCAGGGCAAAGGTAATGCAGAAAGCTCCTATAGGAGCTTTCTGCATTACTATTGTCCTGCATTAAGAAACCACCTGCTTTTTAAGTCTCCTATGTTCAATAAATGAATGGCCGCTTAAGACAGATTCTAATGTAACTTGAGAATAAAATACTAGCGTCTTAGTGATAAAAACGTCGCCGCCAGTGTAATTGTACAAACAATTAACCCTTTCCCCGCTATGAAAAAAAATGATGTCTCCTTAAAATTTAATCTGGTGCATGTTTGACTACTTTGAGAAACTATAGACCAAGTGTCAAACAGCTTGGATACTGATGAGACGCCGAGTTCACCCGTCGTCTTGTGTGGACCCAAGCTGGCTGCAAATGCGAGCTCTGCATTTACGTAGCAGCCCTGTAACTCTATTATTTTACGCCCTAATCAAATTTTGAAATGAAATGCGAGAAATGAAAAAAAAGATATATATATACAAGACAGAAAAAATGATAAATGGAGTAGATAGTACTTTTCGCAGACTGTCTTGATATAGTGTTGAAGGGGTTTACACACGACCCTCAATTTGCGGGTACGAATGCACCGTCCTTTTGCAAACAATGTAGCCACAAGTCAGTGGTTTTAGAGGATCCCTTTAACCCTTTCGCTGTTCCAAGTTTGTTACAAATGTCAATATACCTACTGAATACTCATGGGCAAACTAGTTATTGTGAAATATGGAAGGTGGAAAATTGTAGTCATTTTAGAAAGTAAAGAGACAGAACTACCCGTATCAAATTCCATTAGCAAACAGAGCAGACCCTGATCAGACGGTTCCTATCATATAGGAGCCGTCTGATTTGGGTCTACTCTGTTAGCAAATGCGTGAAAATGCGTTCTTTTGAGGTAAAGGCGTTCACTATTTGGCATTCAAAATCCACAGAAAAGTTTATGCATTTCATACTAATGGGTTCATTGATGGGCAAATCCAGTTTGAATATTCTGCAATTAAAGGACCCAACCCTAAAAGTGCTGGACACAAGTCACTAATGTATTTTGCAAACAGTGTAGACCCAGATGAGAGGGCTCCTAGAGGCGCCCTCTCATCAGGGTCTACACTGTTTGTCATGGTACATTTTTCTTTAGAAAAATATATAAATATTCGCCATAAGCTTGACCTGTTTGAAGTTTGGGAAAAGTCCATTTGAAAAATCAGCTGTGTAAGGGTTTAAGATACTCTTTGGTTTACTAATTACACCATTGTGGGCCTCTGCTGTATGTACAGAGGTAGACATAGCTGTTTATAAAGGAACTCTAGATTTATTTTAACCCGTCTCCCGTTTTCCGCGATCTGACCCGCACTTACAAACAGCTTGGATCCAGATGAGACGCCGAGTAACTCGGCGTCTCATCAGGATTCAAACTGTTTGACACTCGGTCAATATGTTCGCATAGGGTTGAACGAATCGGGAGTAGTCAAAAGCGCACCGGATCCAAATTTGAGCAAGCATTTTTTTCACAGCGAGGAAGGGTTAATAACTTCCGCTCCTCTGCGGGAGAAGATAATAGCCAGAGCCACGGAGAAATAAAAAGACATGTTGTTACGTTTTGTAATAAATACTGGCACGAGCAGTCTGGGGAGAAGATTTTATACGATAATGCTTATCACTGGACTGACAGCGAGAGTGTGTTGGGGTGGCGTCAAATTAAGGCATCGCCTATGGGAACGAGGTTACGCCCATATTCGAATGGCCATTCAAACAAACCAGAAATTACATGTACATTGGTAACTTGGAATTTTCAACAATGTTGTTTTAATCAATTCATAATACGGATTAATAATAATAATGATAATAATAATAATTATTATTATTGTTGTTATTATTATTATTATTATAATAAAGGTTCGCCCAAGACTGAGCAGCCATCTGTCTAAGTACTGACAACTGTTCGTTTTTATAGAGATGCACTTTATCATAATGTGGCAACATGTCCGTGCAACGACAAACAGTCGCTTATCCACCCACTGCAGTGGTCTCGAATTTCTTTTGGCCTAATATTTCTAAATTAAAACAGACAGTTTGGTAGTAATTGTTTCGTGCACAGTTGAGCGTTAAGAAGTTGTCAGCCAAAAGTATTGAGCAAGTAGAGACTATTACCATGGCTCTCCTTTAACCTTTAATCAGAGTCTGCTCCGTTTGCTTATGAAATGATATACAGTAAAACCTCTCTATAACGGCCACTAAAATTTGTTAATTAGTTGGTATTTAGGACAGGTGACTGCTTTAAGCAAGATGAAAGTAAAACAGAACGCTCCTATAGGAGCGTAAGGTGAAAGTAAAACAGAACGCTCCTATAGGAGCGTTCTGTTTTACTTTCACCTTGCTTTGAGCAGCCACCTGCCTTCAACACAAAATACTTGATGTAATTTAGTGGCGGTTATAGAGGGGGTTTACTGTAAATCTGATTCCACAGTTTTTGCCTTGGCCAAAATGACCTATTTGCACATGATGCTATAAATATACAAGGTACATCTTATTAATATTCATGATGCCATTATTTCATGCATGTTTATTCATAGTGGAGGGGGTTAAACAGTCACATTATCAACTGTTTATAACAAAACTTAGTCACATGTACGAATGAAACCGTGCTACAGTAAAACCTCTCTATAACGGCCACTAAATTACATCAAGTATTTTGTGTTAAAGGCAGGTGGCTGCTTAAAGCAAGATGAAAGTAAAACAGAACGCTCATATAGGAGCGTTCTGTTTTACTTTCACATTGCTTTACGCAGCCACCTGCCCTAAAAACCAACTAATTAACACAATTTAGTGGCCGTTATAGAGATGTTTTACGTATACGTAATTTTGGCGCTTTTTGTTTCATTGATATGCAGGAAGACTTCTGTTGAATAGTTCTAGTTATCGAGTATGGTTTTGCTCTCATTGTTTCACCAGCCTCGCTAGATGTCGGATAAGAAAGGGAAAACAAACCACAACAATAGATCGCTGGTGATACATTGTATAATGTTTATCTGTAGCCAATCGGAAAAACGAGAGCAATTCTTATCCCACTGAGAAAAAATATATTCTTAACCCTTCGCTTGCTATTCACGTCAATATACCTACCTGTAAATAGTGAAGACCCAGATGAGACAGCTCCAGCACTATTTACAAGTTGATTGTGCAACCAGTGCACTTCACAGCAGTGATTGCACAGCGAAATACGTGTACACAGTGAAGATATATGTAATTATACAACAGGGCATGAGTAAAGAAGGAGAAATGTATTTTATAAATTCAGCAAGAGAAGGGTTAAATTTGAAACTTTTTTAATTTTGACTACTTTCGAATCGAACAATCGTTTTTAAAAAATAATTTTACCGAGTGTCTAATGAGATTCCGAATTACTGGGAGTCTCGTTTGGATCAAAACTGTTCGAAAATGGCTGCAAAGTCGCTGACAGCGAAATAAGGGTTTAACTCACAGTTCTCCCACACTGTAGCTTGTGTCTAGTCAAACATTTGTGCTTACTTTATCTAAGGACCTTTCAACACCCCCACAAATGCTTTAGGTTTTTTTCGGTGGTATTTACGTTTGTTTCTTTCTGAACATGTTTCATCTATATTTTTATATGTCGTCTTTTTTGCACCCACGTTTTCTTTATTCTCTCTTCAAACTACAAGCCGTAGGTGAAGCTCAGCTTTAGTCTTTGCAAATACAGTAAAATCCATCTGAACCGGAATTTTAACAAAAAAATATTTTAGGTATTTATAGGGAGGTGACTTTGTAATGCAGGGTAAACACCACGCGGAAAAGCTCCCAAAGGAGCTTTCTGCATGACTTTCAACCTGCATTAAGTGGCCACCTGTCTAAAAGACCGGCATTGTTGTTAATTTTAACGTCCGGTTTAGAGAGGTTTTACTGTACAGTTGAAATTCGATATATCGAACTCGGATAGCTCGAACTTCGAGATAAACTGAAGAACAAGTTCGGTCCTTTAAAACTTTACACTACAGAATTATTCTAAAATGTATCACTGCGCATATCTAGAAACACAAGTGACAGCTTAATGCAGGTAGAAAGTAATGCTATTGGAGCTTTCAGCATTACTTTCAACCTGCATTAAGCTGAGAACTTGAGATGTTTTGTTTACAGAATAGAAATTGGATGACTCGAACCTCTGTTATCGGAAAATACAGTAAAACCCCGCTAATACGACCACCAAAAAGGGGCATAATTCTGGGTGGCAGAGGCAGGCGGTAGCTTAATGCAGGACGAAAGTTATGCAGAAAGCTCCTATAGGAGCTTTCTGCATAACTTTCGTCCTGCATTAAGCAACCACCTGCTTTAAACGACACCAGTGGCTGTTTATTAAGTGGTCGCATTAGCGGGGTTTCACTGTATAAGCATTGTCCCTTGAAGTTCGAGACCAACCGCGGCGTTTGAAATGCGGCGGCTTATACGAGTCTACCAAGTTTGCAAAGGCTAAAGCCTGGTTGTCGTGTACTGAGGACTCAATTATTATCGTCCTCGATAAAGCTGCAAACTGTGTGTCGGTCATTAAACCCTTTCCTCCATAAATACGCCTTTCTACGCCTTTGCAAACAGTATAGACCCAGATCAGACGGCTCCTATAGGAGCCATCGGATCGGGCTCTGCTCTGTTTGCTTATGATATAATAAAGATCTGATTCAACAGTTTCCACGACGACCAAAAGGTCTTGCGTGTTGTACCATAATAAAACTTATCTTATTAAAATGTAGTATGTATGGTGTCATTATTTCTTACATGTATATTAATGGAGTAAAGGGTTAAGGGCGGCTGAAACAACGAGTTGCTATTAACTGGATGGTACCTGTTTACAAAGAGTGTCATACAGTAAAACCTCTTTATAACGGCCACTACATTACATCACATATTTTGTGTTAAAGGCATGTGGCTGCTTAAAGAAAGGTGAAAGTAAAACAAAACGCTCTTATAGGAGCGTTCTGTTTTACTTTCACCTTGCTTTAAGCAGCCACATGCCCTAAATAATAACTACATATGATTAACACAATTTAATGGCCGTTATAGAGAGGTTTTACTGTAGTTTCGCCCGGTGCTTGTCAAAGGTTTTTCTAATCAAAACATTTCTTATTTCTATTTTAGATTCAGGGGATGCTTGAAAACTTCACTTTCTTCAATGGCCAACATGATTGGGAAGATCTACTTTAACGTGCTAGGAAGCAAGTGCTTTGAGTTCGAGGAAAGGGACATCTGTATGGAGAGAGCGTGGTACGGCCGTTGTTTGAGGTACGAGAAACAGAAAACAGCCGTAGTTCAAGGACAAGTCTCGTTCCTTGATGAGAGTGGCGGGAAACTGACAAAAGAATGAGGAATAAGAGCTTCCGTTTCCGCTTTCGGTTTGGCTCTGTAATCGAATACGCTATAATTAGAGAGTGCGGTTTCTTACAATTGTGGCTACCACGTTAGTTGCAGAAAAAAACAAGGCCAGTTATGTGAAAAGTGTGGGTATTAATTCTTATCGTACTGAGAGCGGACTGACTTGCATTTGAAAACAGTTTGGATCCACACACGGCGCCGAGTTCCTCGGCGGCTTATTGGGATGCAAGCAGTTTGACAAGCGGACAAACTTTCTAAATAGATAAACAGAGCTCCAGATAAGATGCTTAAATTTGAACATTTTCAACTATAGCCCCTTTATTTCTCCACCAAACCCTATACTGTGACCATTCTTTAGAATCGTCTCTTCGAGACGATTCTAAAGAGTGGTCACAGTATAGGGTTTGGTGGAGAAATGACGATTTTAGTATTTGGGTACGCACCTTTATCTGTAGCTCTGGAAAAACGAATAGAAAAGAAAGAAAACCTTGCAACAGATGAGAGTAAGGAGATATGTTTTCAGTATGATAGGGATTAATGGTAGACGAATGATGTAGATATGTCACGCCACAGTCACGTGGTTTCTAATATAGCTCTATTTATGCTTCGAAAGAATCTTAATCCTTCATCGTACTGCATTGTTCACGAGTGCATAATTTTGAAATCGGTCTGTTTAGAGTATAGATATTCGTCTGTGGAAAACCAGAGTAGTATATACATATATGGGGAGAATTATAAAGTACTACAATCGACATTTCTCCGCCAAACCCTATGTTGCGACCACTCTTTAGAATCGTCTCGAACAGTAGCCACAGCATAGGGTTTAGTACCGAAATAAAGCATGTTTTCTAAATAGAAAATACGCATATTATGTATGCCTCTGAGAATACAATCTAATACAGACGCTTCGAACGTATAATAAAAGGAGGAGGGTAATATATAGAATACATCTAATTGTCCTTTCTGCAGTACTGTGTAGACCCTTGTGAATATTTGTGCACTAAGAGGTGTGTTATATAGGTACAATGTATGAGCGAGCATAACTGTAAAAATTGCCATTTTAGACACTGCTTCGTTAAACCCATTAGACAGTATCTGATAGAGACGAGTTTTGACGAATTGCAAACAGAATAGATCCAGATCAGACGGCTCCTTAAGGAGCCGTCTGATCAGGATCTGTTCTGTTGGCTTACGAAATAATATAGACTTGATTCTGCAGGTCTTTTAAATGGCCGAAGTTCCCTTGTCCATCGGTCGCGATAAAAACCAGTTTATGTATTCATGTATTAATGAAGTCATGAACTCTTGTAATACAATTCATGAGATAAACAATTACATGTAAGAATTGGTGAAATCCGAATGTTTCGGCGAATCCTGTTTGAGAGAGTACGGTGAACCAAAACGACATCGCTGGGTTCACGAATGGCATGTATTGTTACTTGTATTACCTGTTTGAGCACCTGGAAAATTAAAGAAAATCACGGAAAGTAGTTTTTAAACTTTTGACTCACAAAATGTGGTTGGGACATTTGTAACATCTGAGTGTCAGTCGCATGATGTCACGTAATGTCACGGACTTCGTCGATAGGTTACTCTTATTTATACCTTTAACAGATAGAACACGCATTTGCAAACACAGTAGACTCAGACCAGAGAGTCCCTTTAGGGGCTGTCTGATCAGGGCCTGTTGTGTTCGCTTATGGTTATTACAGATCTGACTGTAGAGTTTGTATTAAGGACAATATTTACATGTTCAAATGTGAGTGAACAAAAATAATTACAATAATGTTCATGAAGGTATAAATGCTATGCATTAATTAAAGAATTTAGACAATACCGAAGGACGGGCGAAGGTATGTCACATTAAAGTCAGTATAACACAATTAGTAACAAATAGCAGCATAATAAAACACGTCTAGACTCAAACACACGAGGCAGTAGTGTTTGACGTTTATAGACTTGTATAGGCTTAGGTACTTAGCGATCAGTATAATTGATTGGATCCAGATCATATATTAGCATATAAGGACGAAATGTATGCAGACAGTTCGCTTCCAGAGGTTCTATTGTAAATGTCTGCATTTGGGACAGGTGGTGGCATACATGCAATGTAGGTTAAAATGATACAGATAAAGTGAGAATATCTACATTAGTACTGCATTATTTAGGCAGGCTAACGTTTGTCTCAAGCGAATATTAAGCAATCAAATATCTCCGTGAGAACCCTTTACTCCATTTAGTTTTTACACAAGCATAAATTATAGCAAAGGGGTTAGACCAGAAGTTATTACAGCATTAGATTCGGTCCTTCCCTTGACTGCATGACTATTGGTGCCAAAAATAATGACATCGCGAATATTCATTAATTGGCTTATTTAATAATGACTTATGAACAAGAGAATTTTGATAGCTGCAGAAACTGTAGAACCAAATCTATATTATTTCACAAGCAAACAGAGGAGACCCTGATTAGGCTGCTCGTGTAGGAACCACCTGATCGGGGTCTACTCTGTTTGCAAAGGCGTCAAAAGGCGGTTTCTGCATTACTCTTGTCCTGCGTTAAGCTACCACCTGCCTTAAAATCCCAAAATTAGACTTCGTTCGGTGGCCGCTTAAAACAGTTTTTCCTTTATGTACTGTTATACATTCTAATGTTAAGTCATTAGATGGTTTCTTTAAGAGATGATTCACTGTACATTAACCCATTCCTTTCTAGACTATTTTAGACCCAAACTCGTTTGGATAATTCTACCGAAAAAGAGCATTAACTATAGAAAAGGAGAATTTTAGAATTGTATAGTTTTGAAACCATTGTGATAAATAGAGCATTTGCTCCTATGGAGCAAATGCTCTATTTATCACAATGGTTTCAAAATGTGACACTAGGAGGGAATGTGTTATACGTGTATTTGTAGGCCATGCAGGTAAGATTTATACACTGCGAAAATGGTATGTGTTTTTTCCCTCATAAATAACAGAGACACCTATGAAATTGTTGCTTGACTTTTATGAAAATGACCTAATTGTGGTCATGATGGTATGACCTTGAAAGTACATGAACAAATAAGCTCAGCGCGAGACGTCTGTAGGTTTTAACAAACAGTGTAGACCCATGTCACCGCATCCATGAACTATCTGCGATGTTGGTAAGTGACATTCTGCGATTACTGTAGACATTAACTCATTACCTCATATGCTATTTTTAGACCCAACCGCTTTGAACAGATCTACCGAAAATGAGCATTTACTACACAAGGAGCATTTACTACACAAAAAGGAAATTTTAGAAATGTGTAGTTTAGAAACCATTGTGATAAATAGAGCATTTGCTCCTATGGGGCTCCTATATGAGGGAATGGGTTAATCCTTTCACTGCTCAATATTTCCGAGTGGAACAACCCATCAAGGTTTAACTATAGAGTCCACCCAGTACGAAATGTTTAAGCGTGCTATAGGATTTTTGAAAGACAAACAGTGCAGACCCTGGTCAGAGGGCTCCTAGAGGAGCCCTCTGATCTGGGTCTACACTGTTTGCAAATGAAAGTACAGGTGACACCCGCATTCAAACGAAACTGATTATATATCAAGTCAGTGATTTAATATGCATGATGCTCGTGGGAAAAACAATTGGCAAAATGGTGTCTTAGATTGGCGGTAGTAACATACATGTATAACATATGAACTACGGCGACGACCCCTCAATTGCTCAAGTGACGTCTGGTCTGATCAGAGTCTGTTCTGTTTGCTTTTGAAACAATATACTTAGATATGATTCAACAGTTCAGTCATGGCCAAAAGATCCAATCAATGTCCACGTGCCATTATAGAATTAATGTAATAAATATTCATGATGTCATTTTTTCTTACATGAATATTCAAGGAGTAAACGGTTACGAGAATCATGTTCTCGTTTTCGCCACGAACTTACGCTGGAATGCGATTACTCATAAAGTTGTAAACTTAGGCAAGGACTATTAGGTAATATACCCCTTCTAATTAACTGGGTGTGCGTATTAATAGATATGTACCTTTCAATTAAAATCAAATTTCTTCCGATGACGTAAGTACTGCGTTCCGACACGATGTCGCAAATGATATCTGAAACCGAACACGGCATACCGTAAACCGGGTTAAACTGTCGTGTTTAATTCTTCTCGTGCTAATCGTGACATGCTGAACAACATTTGCAAACAGATTGGATCCAGATGAGAAGCCGCATAACTTGAATTCTCAAAGGCTTGAACAAATCGGAAGAGAGTAAAAAATGAACAAATCAGAGATCGAGCAGACATAACTTATCGGCATGAAAAAGGATTAAACTGTAGTTGTGTGTGCAAACCTTGAACTTTACATTTCACACGCAGTCATCTTCAACAAAAGAATTTAAACGACTCATCAAACGAAACAGTGATCAATGTTCTGCTCTATCGTACATTGTATGTGGGACTTTAACTCTTTGAATGTTGGCTATTTAGTATGAAAGAGTACGATGTAAGAATGGAGAAAATGAAATGACAAACAGCACAGACCCTGTTCAGAGAGGGTATTATATAATGTAAAAACTTGTAACCCAATCTCATGCATGGCATTATAATTATGCAATAAATATGTATAAACTAAAGGAGCCCTTTTTATCTGGGTATTCACTGTTTGCAAATACCAATTTTCTCGTTTTCGTCACCCAAAGGGTTAGTCTGATGAAGAAATGTTATACTTACATGTACGACATGTTAACTTGAGCAACCTTAACAAAGTTTCCCCCCAGATAATGCAAGTTGTGTTTATATGTTATTATACCCGAATTTCAAATAATAAAGATCTGTCAAAATAAATGATATGCTTAGTGCAAGTAGAAGTATGAGTTATTGCATTGCAGATTGATAATGACTGTTGATCCCTTCTAAACCAGACTTTGAAATTAGTATTGATATCGGTCTTAAAACAGCTGGCAGCTTAATGCAACATGAAAGGAGCTTTCTGCATCACATCCATCCTGCACTAACAAGTCACCAGCTTAAAACGATCATAACTCGTCTTTTCCTAAAGTCCAGTTTATAGTGGGTCTATTGTGCACGTAAAATTAAGAATTAAGAATGAAAGCCTCGCCAAATATTGAGCTCTTAACAATTAAATCGAGCATATTTTTCTTAATATCCGATTTGATGATTAGTCGAAAATCTTCGCCAAAATCTAAACAAAGTTACGATAAAGGCTTAACAACCCTTATGAAAAATAACCTTATGATCTAACATAAATTCGCAATTAATTATTATGAAACAAAATCAAAATTCCCCTCTAGACCATGTGATGATATCTACCACTAACCCCGCTGAAAAACAATAAAGCCTGCTGAAAGTTGGAGTTAATACAATTTTGACTAATTCCAATTCGACCGAGTGTCAAACAGTTTGGATCCTGATGAGACGCCGAGTTACTCGGCGTCTCATCTGGATCCAAGCTGTTTGCAAATTCCAGCCACATCTCGGATAGCCGAATAAGGACTATTACAGATTTAGTGAGTTTGTAAAGTTATGTAATCTTAACGAATCATGTAATTAATTTGCGGTTACCCGAGACGAGAGAATAAATTTCTATGCGTTGAGTGTACGAATTTTATTTCATTTCAAGGTTTCGTTTTTGTCTACCAATCTCTCTCCTTTCATTTCAATAATTGATAGTCGACGTCGGGAATTAAACATTTTTCAACCATCAAAACGAGCTTTCGTCTCACGGATGTCAAACACGGTCTCCGACAAATACTTTTGGTGAATGAACTGTGAAAAGAAGTTTCAATGAAATCAACGGCCGGATAATGAAACTGCCGTCAACATATTTACATCGCTGAGTCATAATGCATGGGAATACTATTTTAAAATTAACATTTTCATGCTAGATTCGACCTGATTTGCATTTGCAAATAGTTTTTGTCCAGATGAGATGCCGAGTAACTCGGCATCTCATCATGATCCAAGCTGTTTGACACCCGCACAAAAAAATTACAAAATCTGTAACGAAGCAGAAATTAGTACAACTTCAAACAATCAGGATTGTGGCTTACATAATTTTTGAGTACGATAAGTGTTAATTAATTTAAGTAATTTTTCGTTTCTACAATGCATCATTGCAAGAAAACGCGTTATAGCACAGAAAAGTCTAAACATGCACACACTAATTTGTAACTATCAGTCAGTTCCAAACCTGATCAGACACTGACGTTACCATCGTCTCATCTGGATCAACACTGTTTGCGAATGACGTCACAAAGCCTCTGCAGCAGTCTAAAGGCTGAGGTAATAAGAGCAAATAAAAGTGGATCGGGTGAATTATATATGTAGCTGATATTATCAAAAACGTTCAGACACGTCTACCTTCTAAACCATAAATTAAACGGTTTTAATGCATATTTGTAATTAGCCCTTGAAATGCGAGAAAGTGTACTGTTATTTGCAAACAGCGTAGACCCAGATCAGAGGGCTCCTTGAGGAGCCCTCTGATCAGGGTCTGCACTGTTTGTCATCAAAAAACCTCTTGCAAATTATACTTATTTCATAGTGACTGGAATCGATCGTAAAATATAGATGGATCACTTCTCTTTGAATATTCAGCATTCAGGTGGGTTAGATATCACAGGACTGGCCTTACCTTGACTCATACCTTTAGTTATTTCTTACTTTTGATATACCTTCATGCATGTCTACAATCAGATCTCTTTAACGTGATCCATTGAAGCAAAGTACTGGTAGAACCTGTCTTAAGCGGCCATCAAAAAGACGTTTACATTGTAAGAACCATGTACATGAAGCTTAATGCAGGTCAAAAGTAATGCAGAAAGCTCCTATAGACTTTTTAAGACTCATATGTTCAATAAATGAATGACCGCTTAAGACAGGTGCTACTGTATTAGTTCTTCAGTCAGTTCGAAGCTCTCTGAATTACTTTCGTTTCTTTTTATACTGCTCAACAAATTATTTTTACACAATTTTTCACCCGCTACATTTTTAAAGATTCAGGCTACAATCGGTTTATCTACAAAAATGCAACCAGCGTTATATAATGCATTAACCCTTTGTCTGTTCTATGCTTATTTCAATTTCCAATACGTACCGAATAGCATGGACACATTAGTTACATAATGAATTATGGAAGGTGAAACATTGTAGCCATTTTAGACAGTTAAGAAACACATCTATCAAATTCCATTTGCAAACAGAGCAGACCCTGATCAGACGACTCCTATAGGAGCCGTCTGATCTGGGTTTACTCTGTTTGTAAATGCGCCAAAAGGCGTTTATATGAAGGAAAGGGTTAAGCTCCTGTAGGACCGAAAGCGTATGGCATTGCTTAATTTTATAAAAACAAAGAAAAAAATGCCCTTTAGAAGTACAAACAGGCATATATATTTTGTACATGGACAATTCCCAGGGTTGAATGGGTTTAGGAGTACACACATTAATTAGATACCTTGTCGTTGATGGGTCTACACTCTTTGCTAAACTATCACATGCCTTTCCCAGCAAAGTTATCTACAGAATGGTGCACGTTTAGATGGTATGACGTGAATTGCTCAATTTCGAAATATGCATAATTTATTTTGTACTGTAAGCACTTATTTCAGATTAGTTTCTCGTTGCTGATTTCAAACTTTTCGTCGCCAAGATTATCATTTTGCTTCAGGTTTCGAAGAGGAGACCCAGGTTTCCTCCATTGCTTTACAAACAAACAAAGTTTCTTTAAAAAGACCATGATTAGGCGCCATGATGAAACATTACGTACGGTTTTGTCTACACAGTGTGTCACTTGAAAATATTTGTTTTGTCAAAATGGTGCAGAATTAAGAAATGGAGATAAAAGTATCCCGTGCAGGTTGCATAGTTTCTGTATTTCTCCGCCAAACCATACCTTGTTTGTACCCATTAGAACAATAAGAGTACCGATAAGAAGATTACCAACAGAATACTTAGCGGGCTTGGGCTGAGAAATACCAATATTTAGACAAAGTAGTACAATGTAACCCTCTTATCTCCAGCTCTGAGAACTTAAACAAAAGTGACGACCGATCTGGTTCTGTATTGTCCTTTTTGTAGCCACACCTGCCAAATTGTACGTACAATGCAATTTCTCTAAAGCAACCACTCAGAAAAGGTCCAAATTCGAATCTTTCAGGCAATTGGTGTCGTAATGCTGGACGAATATAAAGCATTAACCCATTCCCTCATATTGACCACTTTTGACGACTCTGTAAATGCCACTTATTGAAACCATTGTGATAAATAGAGCACTTGCTCTTATAGGAGCAAATGCTCTATTTATCACAATGATTTCAAACTACAAAATTCTGAAAGTTTCCTTTTCTCTAGTTAATGCTCCTTTTCGGTAGATTTATCTAAAGAGGTAGGGTTAAAAATAGCCTATGAGGTAATTGGTTAAGCTACCGCCTTTGTAAACATAGTAGACCCAGATCAGACAGCTCCTGTAGGAGCCGTCTGATCTGGGTCTGCTCTGTTTGCTGAAGTAAAGGATTAAGCAATCACATGCTCTTAAAGACACCAGTGTTAATCCATTACATTGCTGCTATAGAGATATTTAACTGTATTTTCATTTTTGTAGTTTTAATTTGTTTATGTATGCACTACTTGTACATAAGTATACACCTACGCCGAACTTGCTCGCAGCGGGAACTGTTAATCCTTCTCATGCTTAGCGCATCATGAATGAAATTTACAAACAGCTTGCATCCTGATGAGACGCCGAGTAACTCGGCGTCTCATCAGGATACATGCTGTTTGACTTTCGATTTATAGTTTGTGAAAACTAAAATGATATCATTCATAATTTTAGTAGTTTTTAGCATTAGAAATGTTTTGCACACTATTATAGATCACACGTTCTTGTTTAAACCATTTCCTCCTAGCCTACTTTAAGACCCAACCTCTTTTAATAAGTCCACTGAAAAGGAGCATTTACTGGGAAATTGGAACATTTTAGAATAATTATTGTGTAGCTTTGAAACCAATGTGATAATGAGAGCATTTGCTCCCATGGAGCAAATGTTGTATTTAGCACAAAGGTTCAAAATATAACTTTTACAAAGGCGTCAAAAACCGTCAGTAGAAGGGAATGTGTTAACCCTTTACTCCATAAATACACTTTTTTCTACACCTTTGCAGACAAAGTAGACCTATATCAGACGGCTCCTACATATGTATAGGAACCGTCTGACCAGGGTCTGCTCTGTTTGTTTATGGAATAACATAAATCTGATTCTTCTACAATATCTGGTTTTGCTAAAATTCCATGTGTTAATATGCCATTTTAATAATTAATCCAATTGATATGCATGACGTCATTATATCTAATACGAATATTCATGGAGGAAAGGGTTACCCTCATCCTGTCAATGCAGATTTTACCATTATTTTCAAACAGCGTGTTATCCGGCGTCTGATCAGGATCCAAGCTGCTTGACACACCAATGGTAGTTACTAATATTGCTGAATCAAATGGTTCAAGTTTAAAATAAAAACTGCAGCTGTTAGCTTTTTTTTCAATGGACAAAAATGTTGTTCTGCGGGATAATGGTAAATTGCACACAGTAAATCCAACCTAAACCGGACTTTAAGAATTGTTTTTAACCCTTTCGCTGCCAAACTCTGTCGTCTGCTAACTTTGTCGTCTGCTACAAATTTTCATTCTTTTGATTTTCTTCATTTTTGTTTCAAAAACATAGTAGCAGTAACAAACAGTTTGGATCCTGATGAGACGCCGAGTTACTCGGCGTCTCATCTGGATCCAAACTGTTTGCATTGGCAACTGGCAGCGAAAGGGTTAATGTATTGTTGGCAAAGAACATTTTTATTCTGGCAGAAACGATAGAAGACTCAGATTTATATACATTGAAAAACAAATAAGAAAACAGAGCAAATAAACCTTGGTAAGGCGGTCTCTACAGGAGCCGTATGCTCTAGGTCTGCTCTGTTTGATTAGGCATTAAAAGGCGTATTTATGGAGTCCGGTTTAGAGGTATTTTACTGGATTGTACTTTCGTTAGATTTATTTTCGTTGTTATGGTTTGTTAATATCTTCTGTATATACTGTATAAACATACAGACACTTTGTTTTCGAACGGGTAACTTGGTAGTACTTTTTATGAATAAATGTTTAGTTCTAGAAATGCGTACTTTATCTGTTGTGTTCCTATTTTTATTTATTTTTTGTTATTTATGCAATTAGTGCAATGGCAAAAAGTCAAATACAGCCCAATCCCTCTAAAACAGAATTTTAAAAAAAAATATAGTTTATATATTTTTAGGCAGGTGGCAATTTAATACAGGATGAAAGTCATGCAGAAAGCTCCCAAAAGAGCTTTCTGCATGCCTTTCATCCTACATTAAGCAGTCACCTGTCTGAAAGACCGGTATTGATACGAACTTTAATGTCCGGTTTGGAGGAGTTTTAGTGTGTCTGATCATTTATCTAGTATTGATTATGAAACAAATGATTACATTTTAATTTAAATCACTTCCGATGTCTAGGATGATGCCATGTGTGATTATCCAGCTCGTCGTCAGCTAAAACCACGTTTCCGTCGGATTGGCAACCATAGAACCCTCTCGCGTATTAACCCATTCCCTGATATTGCCGACTTTTGACGACTCTGTAAAAGTCACTTTGTGAAACCATTGTGATAAATAGAGCATTTGCTCCTATAGGAGCAAATGCTCTATTTATCACAATGGTTTCAAACTACAAAATTCTAAAATTTTCCTTTTCCCTAGTTAATGCTCCTTTTCGGTAGGTTTATTCAAAGAGGTTGTATCTAAAAATAGCCTATGAGGTAATGTGTTAAAGTGATAGTCTCTAGAATAAAGGCATATCCTCAAATCAAATCATAAACCATAGTGCTGATTATGTTCGATTACAATTACGGGGATTGCCACGATGAATTTATCGAGAAATGTCCCTGTGATACAATATAAACCGTTTTCGCCAATACTTATAATTCTGTGTAGTATATCTACAACAGAAACTATCTACATGTACCTATTTCGAACTGTTACGACAGAAAAATGCTAATACATCCAGAAATAACATCAGGGTCTTTCATAACAAACACATGAAAGTTTAGTCTTCTTAAGCGTTTATTGGATCGGTTTTCTTGTGATATACCTCTTTTGAGCATATAAACAAAATTATCTATGTAATTTTAAAGCATCTTAATAGAGGCTATCATTTTAAGACGATTTTAGGACGGACTAGGCTGACATTGTACATGGGCAAAAAGCGAGCGGATGGTACAATAACAACTACGTCATCCAGACCCGATGCGGCTAATGAGTACGAGGACCTATGCGACTTTTATCCCGAGTTGGAGTAAAGGGTTAACCCTTACAATGCTGAATGGACTATTCCAAAATTCAAATAGGTCAAGGTTGTGGAACGTTTATGGATTTTTCTAAAGACAACTGTAACATAACAAGCAGTGCATACCCTGATGAGAGGGCTCCTCTAGGAGCCCTCTCATCTGGGTCTACACTGTTTGCAAATAGCATGAGTGACCCATGTCTCGCACTGTAAGGGTTAACCATTTACCTCATGAATATTCATTTAAGAAACATTACCAACATGAATATTGATTCATGATTTTGTTCTTTTATACACCTAGGTTAGATGGCTCATACAGAAACCGTCTGTTCTGTAGCGTCTATGCTTGCAAGATGACTATATTAGATAAAGGGGACCTGTTGCATTTCCTGTGAATGTAATAATTCAACAAAATATAATCGGGTACAGTATAAATTATGGACGGTTATCGGATCAGCAAACATTGGAGATCCTGATTAGAATGCTATTGGTGGAATCAGTACCCATTCACAATTGCTTTGGTCTATGTATTGACGTTAGTCCCATTTACAGCCAATACTAGCACAAATTTGTTTTTATCTTGAACATAATACAACAGAGCATGTCTAGAACGACCATATAATAAATAAATACGTAGGTTGATAAGAGCATGTGGTAGCTTAATGCAGGACGAAAGTAATGAAGAAATCTCCTCTATGAGCTTTCTTCATTACTTTCGTCCTGCATTAAGCTACCACATATCTTAGACCGCACTCCAGAATTAGACCTAATTTTAGTGGCCGCTGTAGACGTAGGCAAGTTTTACTGTGCAGATAAAAAACTAAAATACAAATTACCAGTCAACTTAAAGTCTCATTCAAAACACATGTTTACGATACAAGGGTCATTAGTTTATCGCCATTTAACAAATTAAATGACCATTTACAATTTAACCCTATACATGCTGACACTTATCATGGTATAGCGACTCATCAGTGTTCATTTATTGAGTCCATTCAGTATTAAATACTTCAATTAACAAGAGGATTTTTAACGTTTAAAAGTGCACATACGCTGATCATGGGGTTCGTCGAGGAGCCACTCTGATCTGGGTCTACACTGTTTGAAAATGCAAGAACGCTTGTGACCCACATTTCAAAGGGTGAAAGTCCTACCAAAACTAATTGACTCTTCAATCTTAAATCAACAACGAAATAAATCAAACTAACAGTCTCTCACGCTAAGGCCCCTTTCACCTTTAACCCTTCTCATGCGGAATACTCGGATATGAATCCATTCACCATGAGTATTAATTAGCTGAACATTTAGAAGTTGGATCAATTGTAGCCACTGAATTGTACATGCAATGGCAAATAGTGCAGACCCATATGAGACAGTTCCTCTAGGAACTGTCTCATATGGGTCTACTTTATTTGTAAATGCACATTTGTACTTTAATGCCCCGAGAAGGGTTAACTTGTTGATGTTAAGTAAATATCTTCCCGCTCAAAACTTGGCCGATGTGATATTTAACCCGTTCACCGCCAATGTCGCAAAAATGCACTACGGCAAATAGTGCAGTCCTAGATTAGAAGCCACCTTTTTAAGGCGGCGTCTGATCAGGGACTTCACTTTTTGTCTCAAACTCTATTTCTATGTCTGTGCTTTATTTCTTTAAAATTTGCATTTATTTATTTCCTTATTTATCCGAATTATTTAACAAAATTGGATTGCAGACGACAATTAGAAATTTGGCGCCAAAAGGGTTAAACTATAAGCTATGTTATGTTTCTTCTGAAGACTAGCAATGTCATAAACAGCACAGTTCTTGATGAGACGCCGAGTTACGTAACGTCTCGTCTCATCTGAAGCCAAACATATTGGAAAATGTTGTCATAAATTACCCATTATACACTTCAGTTTAACCCTTTCCTGCTCTATGTTTATTCCAAATTTCAATATCTGCTGAATGTTCATGGACAAAATAGTAATAATGAAATATGGAAGGTGACACATTGTAGCGATTTTAGAAAGTAACGGGACAGATCTATCAAATTCCATTAGTAAACAGAGCAGACCCTGATCAGACGGCTCCTATAGGAGCCGTCTGATCTGGGTTTACTCTGTTTGAAAATGCGAGAAAACAAGTTTGTATGAAGGAAAGGGTAAACCTTCTGCACTCTGAACAATTGTCGTCTGCAAATATTGTCGTATGCTCAAATCTGAAAACGGGTCTTACAGTTCTTTTGAAAAGGAGTGTCAGTGTGTCAAACAGATGGATTCCTAATGAGGCCCAGAGTGACTCGGCATCCCGTATGGATTCAAGCTGATTGCAAAAGCCACATGCACCACAAACATTAGGAGTGTTGAACATTAAGACTCCGGCCAGACCAGGCATTTCTCAATTCACACTGGCACGGCGATCTCTATCGATTGGACAAATTAACATTTGGCTTGCTGGGTCAATTTTCACTTAACCCTTGTCTTGCTGTAACAAAGATTTTGCCTGCTCAAACGTTAATCATTTATTCCATGATTACGACTTTCCACGCCTTTGACAACAGAGTAGACCCAGATCAGACGGCTCCAGTAGTTGTTGACTAAATTAGAGTCCGCTCTGTTTGCGTATAGAATTATATAGTTCTGATTCATGGACAGACATTTCTGTGTGCACATGTCATTGCTAAACATGAATAACAAAATTTATGTGTTCGTATGCCGTGATAAAAATATTAGTTTTATTAACCTAATTAATATTCATGGTTTCATTATGTCGTACATGTGCATTCATATTCATGGAGTAAAAGGTTAGTGATATTATATATATCGATGATGTGTCGAATAGCTCATTGTATTATCTAAACTCAAACTATTTATCAAACTTTGAATAAAATACTAGCTTAAAGGTTAATGATTATGTTCCTCGGTAGATTAACCAGTAAATATCAATAAAGTTCGCCAACCGAAATCTTTTTCGTCATCAAATTAGGACCACAGGTGGAGACATCGAAATACATGTATGTGAAAATCATAATGGACTTACTGAAGGGACAATATCCACGTATGGCGAGTTCGATATTTGTTCGATATGCTGTTATTCAAAATGTATTTATTTGAAATGCAAACTTCATATAGCTTCTTAGGCTGGAGTTGTTTTGATTAGCTGGGTCTTTATCACGCTAACTGTAAGGCACAAGCGAACGACAACCTTAACCCATATGAAATTATATTTAAACCATAACATAGGGACCCACCCGTCCTATAGGACTGTCCTCATGTTCTTGCAATTCTGCTCATATTCTGAGCACTATAGTATCTCCGTATAACCCGGTCTGGAATCGAACCCGCCTCTCCCAAAGCGAAATTTCTACCGAGTGTGCTAGCAGGTCGGTCTCAATGTCAAGACCATGATCTGCCGAAACTTATAATGAGTTATTCTTTTTACACATTTGCAAACAGAGTAGATCTAGATCAAAAGGCTCATGTAGGAGCCGACTGTACAGGGTCTGTACTGATTGATTATGAAACCATATACAGTAGAACCCCTCTTATGCGACCACTTAATGAATAAACATAGGCGTCTTTATAAGCAGGTGGTTGCTTAATGCAGGATAAAGTAATGCAGAAAGCTCCTGTAGGAGCTTTCTGCATTACCTTTGTCCTGCATTAAGCTACCACCTGCATCTAGCACCAACAATTATACCTCTTTTAGGTGGTCGCATTCGAGGGGTTTTAGTGTAGATCTATTTACATAATACGTTCGTATACATTTAAATGAATCCATCTGATAAATATCCATGATGTCATTATTTCGTACTGTATGGGTATTCATCATGGAAAAGGTTATCTTTTCCATGTTCTATACCTATTCCAATTTTCAATACCTACTGATTATTCATGGACAACATAGTTACAATTAAATATGGAATGTTGAACATTATAACCATTTTAGAAACTAAAGAAACATATATATCTATCAATTCCATTAGCAAACAGAGCAGACCCGAATCAGACGGCTACCTATAGGAGCCTTCTGGCCTGGTTCTTCTATGTTTGCACATGCGTAGAAAGGCGTTTATATGAAGGAAATGATTAAAACGTTCGAATTGCAGGCCCTAATCCCTAGACGCGCTTGGTGCAAATTGCTGCATTCATGGCTACTGAAGCATTTTCAATAGGGTTAAATCAAGATCATTGACGATAAATCTGATACATGTAAATGTTACTTGTAGCATACGCCCATGCTTTTTCGTATGTAATTAAGATTCATTATTTAATCCTTTCCTTCATATATGTATAAACACTTTTTCGCTCATGTGCAAACAGAGTAGACCCAGATCAGACGGCTGCTATAGGAGCCGTCTGATCTGGGTCTGCTCTGTTTGCTAATAGATTTTTAATAGATCTGTGTTTTAGTTTCTAAAATTGCTACAATGTTCCACATTCCATATTTCATTTTGTCTATGAATGTTCAATAGATATTGAAATTTGGAATCAAACATAGAACAGGGAAAGGATTAACGCATTTGCAAACAGAGTTGACCAAGATCAGACAGCATTGTCTGATCAGGATCTGCTTTGTTTTCTTAGGGGTTAACCCTTCGCTTGCTGTTCACGTCAATATACCTACCTGTAAATAGTGAAGACCCAGATGAGACAGCTCCTGCAGGAGCTGTCTCATCAGGGTCTGCACTATTTACAAATTGATTGTGCAACCAGTGCACTCCACAGCAGTGATTGCACAGAGAAATAACTGCAGACAGTGAATATATATGTAATTATACAACAGGACATGGGTAAAGAAGAACTTTTTTTAAAATTCAGCAAGAGAAGTGTTAATACAGGTGTGATTTTTCAGTTTCTACTCCGAATATTTTCTCAATAGCAGAAAATGTAGAATTTGACAAAACAGACCCTGATCAGACGGCTTCTACAAGATCTGAGTCAACTTGCAGAGGAGTCAAGAACCGTTTTTATGAGACAAAAGGGTAGAATAAACATGCAGCAATTTCGACTTTTAACAGAAGACGGCATCCATAACACTAGTGTGGGCCCTGAAAATGATACAGTAAAACCCCTTTAAACCTGAATTCTGTAGAAGAAGAATTTAGATACTTTTAGGCAGATTGCTGTTAAATGCAGGGTGAAAGTCATGCAGAAAGCTGTTAGAGGAGCTTTCTGCATGACTTACACCCTGCATTTAGCTGTTCCCAAGACCGATATTTATATTAATTTTAACGTCCGGTTTAGAGGGAGTTTACTGTATGAGCTTCTGCTGTAGTCAAAGGTCACAACTGGTTTCTGAAATGCACGAATATCGCCATTTGCCTGCTGTTCTTGACTAAAATTTACAGAAGCTACACATAGTATTGGTAGGCAGGAAAAAATGTTAAGGATGAACAATTTGGGAACTTAATGAAATCAAATAAACCAAGATAGAAACGAATTTAGAATAACTCAGGTTGCGTATCTTCAGGTCGTCTAGAAAATTCATGGAGTCGCCAGTTTTAACCCTTCAATATCGAATTTTCAGTTTGCTAGTCCATCAGTGCTTAGCAACAGCATCCACTCAACATGAAATGCTTAAACTTGTTAGATTATTTTGAATTACAAACAGTGTAGACCCTAATCAGAGGGCTCCTCTAGGAACCCTCTGATCTGAGTCAACACTGTTTGGCAAATGCCAGTGCATGTGTGTATCGCATTGAAAGGGTTAATGCACATGATATGGACGGCATTCCAATCGTGTAAAAGGTTAACAGTTCGTTTCATGGCTATTTTAGCAATTAGCCTGTCCTTATTAACCCCCTCGGAACTCTGGACGAATACATGAAAACCTTTTCAAACAATTTGAGTCCTGACGAGATGCCAATGGTAGAGTAATGCTGCAATCTCATAATATCTGGATCCAATAGTTTTGATACTTATGGTGTTTTTGGAGGAACAGAAACGATCACAGTACTCCCGAGAAATATACAACAGTATTGTGAATGTGTCTCTGCCACTTTTATAGTTTGTAAACTGTCGTCTACTTCGAATTCCGCTGTCAGTTTTGCTTCCATTTTGCATCCAGACAAAATGTCGAGTTACTCGTCGTCCTATCTGGTTCTAAACTGTCTGCATAGGTAGTCGCAGGTTTGCAATTGGCAGTGGAAGGGTAAATGCGACAAATGGCTCATGGTGTCAAATGCTAGCATTGAAAACGTTCAACATGCACAGAACTAGCAACTCTTCGTACTTTGGTAGTGCTTAACTAATACAAACTATGAAGAAACATTTCAAACGGCTTATAATTGGCAGCTAGCGAAAAAAGGCATTCTGAGGTTTGGCTCTAAATCAGAACAGTTGCTAATTGTGTTTTCCAGCCAATTGTCAAATCTGCCACTACCTTAAAACGTTATTCTCATGTGTATTCCGTCACCGCAGCATTGCATAGCATCGCATGTAAACAGAGCATAATTATGTGCACGTCGGAATGCTGGCAGATGATGGGGTCCCAAGACTACTGTGAATACTGCTTAAGAAACAGTTGAATTTCGATATCTCGAACTTCAAGGGATCATACTTATTACTTCTAGATAATTGAAGTTCGAGTTATCGATTTCTAATCAGAACAATTTATCAGGTTCACAGCTTAATGCAGGTCTAATATAATGCTGAAAAGTCTCCTGTAGGAGCTATCAGTATTACTTTCGACCTGCATTAAACTGCCACACATTATCCTAGATACATGTAGTGATACAGTAGAACCTGTCTTAAGCGACCATCAAAAAGATGTATAATTATGGGCCTATCAGGCAGGTGGTAGCTTAATGCAGGTCAAAAGTAATGCAGAAAGCTCCTATAGGAGCTTTCTGCATTACTTTTGCCCTGTATTAAGCTACCACCTGCTTTTTAAGATTACTGTGCACAATCAATATAAGTTCGCTTAAGACAGGTTCACTGTACATTTTAGAATAATTATGTATTGTATTCTAGTTACGGAAAGCAATTCAGAATATTTAACCCTTCTCGAGCGAAGCGTGGTTTGACTCGCAATTGCAAACAGCTTGATCCAGATGTTACACCGAGTAACTCGGCGTCTCATCAGGACCCAAGCTGTTTGACACTCTGTCAATTGTTTCTCGAAACCTTCACTGGTTTGGAAGAAGTCAAATTTGCACCTGATCCGGAATAACCTGTAGTGATAATTAGAACAGATCTAAATTTGACAATATATTTTTACAGCGGAATAGGGTTAATTCAGAAACAACATGATGGTGATGCTGCGACAGATGGGTGATTGACACTCAATAAAAATGACCAGAGATCATTATGGCCGAACAAAAACACATACCATGAGGAACGGTGTAGCTACAGACGAATGCCACGGGGGACGATGTAGCTATTTTCTCAACAAGAATGCCGTATTGTCAGGCTTGAACCTGTAGTTAATTGACGATCAATTGATGATCAATGGGACGTCTACATTGACCTTTGTCCTGCTAAGCAAGACATAACTTGTATTTGCAACAGCTTGGTGCCAGATGAGACGCCGAGTAACTCGGCGTCTCATCTGGCTCCAAGCTGTTTAGCATAATGATCAATAATTTCTCAAGCTGCAACAGGTACGAATATGAACAGGCTTGTTTTTATAGGAAGATAAGAGTTAAATATTGACGTTTGCTTAAAGTGTCTCGTTGTTGGCATATCAATATGTCACATGCACATACCGACTGCAACAGAAAATCTATTGTTGAATGCAAGACTATAGTAACTACATAATAAGCATTTAAATTAATTTCTATCATAAAATTCTCAAAGTTGATTCTTTTTTTTTTATTTCGTTTCTCTCGTTTCTGTCAGAACAACAAACAAGGTAATGATTAAGTTGACACCAGGGTCCCGTTTTATGAAAGACTGTATGACAAATTACGCCATTCTTAACTAATTGAATAGTCGAAATTAGCTCACATGCTAGCAATGAACACGTTAGGTTTTAACTTCGTACGACAGAAAGTATCGTAAGTTCTCGTGCACACGACGGTTGCTTAACGACAGATAGCTGGAAGTCGCGATCGTCCTATGTTACAATTTTAGGCAATTTCAGTCGTACATTGTACGACCTTTTCATAAAATGGACACAGCTCTTAAAATTATAGTGTCTACATGCGACGTGTTTTAAAAATTCCAAAACAGTATGATTTTATTGAACATAATTTTTTAATGCGTTTATTGTAGAAACTCTCACTTTAAGAAAGTCATAGTTTATACAATAGGTGGCTGTTATATGGAAACATTAATGTACATAATTATATTACAGTAAAGTCTGGCTAATACGACCACTCAAAAGAAGAATAATTCCATTTAAAAAAAAACAATAAAAAAACCACCAAAAAACAGATGGTAGTTTACTGCATCACATTTGTCCTGTATTAAGCAACCATCTTCTTTTACAGACTGCTATGTTAAATCATTCCATCCTATACTATTTGTAGACCCAACCTCTTTGAATAATTCTACCGAAAAGGAGCAGTAACTATAGAAAATGAGATTTTTAGAATTGTGTAGCGTTTGAAACCATTATGATAAATAAAGCATTTGCTCATATGAAGTAAATGCTCTATTTACCACAATCATTAAAAAAATGAGTTTTACAGAGGCGCAAAAAGGCTTCAGTAGGAGAGAATGGGTTAATAAATTATGCGGTCGGATTGGTGAAAATTTACAGTATCGCAGTCGCCGAGCATTCAACACGAGTGCATCCTCCTGCAGATTTCTCAAAATTAAAACACCATGAGACATCATATAACAAAGAACTTCAAGATATACTTATTGTAAAACAACAGGACTCTTATACGTAATACTTAAACCCCTCTCGTGCTTAGCGCGATCTTACAGACATTTGCAAACAGTTTGGATCCAGATGAGACGCCGAGTAACTCGGCGTCTCATCAGGATCCAAATTGTTTGACATCTAAGCTATTATTTCTTTAAAACTGGAACGAATAGGAAAAAGAGAAAACATCGTAAAATATCAAATTTCAGCAGACTTTAATTTTTTCAGCAAAGGAAATGGTAAACCTTTATCCTGCAAAGAAAATACATGCTTTCTAAACCCCTGATATGCTGTGAAATTACTTAGGATTCATTCAAGCCTTAACCCTTCCCCTGTTCTGTGTTTAACCCTTTCCCTGTTCTGTGTTTAACCATTTCCCTGTTCTATGTTTAACCCTTTCCATGTTCTTTATTTATTCCAAATTTTAATACCTACTGAATATTCATAGAAAAAAATATTTACGATAAAATATGGAAGGTGGAACATAATAACCACTTTAGAAAGTAAAGAAACATCCTTCAGATTCCACTAGCAAACAGAGCAGACCCTGATCAGACGGCTCCTATAGGAGCCGTCTGATCCGGGTCTACTCTGTTTACAAATGCGTGAAAACATGATTATATGAGGGAAAGGATTAAAGAGCCTATAAAGAGTCTCTAACAATTTGGATTAGTGTGAGACGCTGAGTTATTCGGTGTTTCATCTGGTTCTTAGCTGTTTGCAAATGCGAGACAGGCGAGATAAGGGTAAACCTACCCACAGCTAAAGGCAACATTATTTTACCATTTGCAAAATATTTCACCTTTTTTCGTTAATTTAATACATTTTGAAGACGTACACAAAATGACGATACACAGTTAAAATCACGATATGTCGAAATCATCGGAATTGTCTCGTTTTGATCTGCATGGATTGCACAGGCCATCACCATTTGCCCACAGAATATAGTTGCAATCGTTTTATACTGAGTCATTAACCATTACAACGATGAATTTTCAAATGGACTATTCCAAAATTCAAACAGGTCAAGCTTATGATGAATATTTGGGCATTTTTCCAAAGAAAAGTGTAACATACAAACAGTGCAGACCCAGACGAGAGGGCTCCTCTAGGAGCCCTCTCGTCTGGGTCTACACTGTTTGCAAAGGACATTAGTGACTCCTATCCCACACTGTAAGGGTTAACTTAATAATGTGCCTACTAAGCGAGCCCTGCCTCGTATTTGCAAAAAGCTTGGCTCCAGATGAGACGCCGAGTAACTCGGCTTCTCATCAGGATCCAATCTGTTTGACTCTCGATCAATAGTTTTTTACGAAATTTTACCGAATCGAAACTAAAGAAAAAAATTAACAGATCAGAGTTTGAGCAGACATTGGATTTTTCCAGCAGGCTAAGGGTTAAAATGCATTTCATGCAGGGGGCATTATAACAACCGGAAAGAGACAATTAAACGTGCACAATGAGGCCCTCGGTTCTCACTCTACCAAACCCATGGGCGTAGGAATACCATTCCACACTTAACCTTTTCCCTGTTGAATATTCCTTGAAAGAAATAATGACATCATTGGTATTCATTAGATTAGTTCTTAACCCTTTCCTCCATTAGCTATTTTTAGACCCAACCTCTCTGAATGAATCTACCCAAAATGAGCATTTACTCGAGAAAAGTAAAATTTTAGAATTTTGTAGTTTTGAAACCATTGTGATAAATAGAGTATTTACTCCTGTAGGGGCAAATGCTCTATGTATCACAATGGTTTCAACAGGTGACTTTTACAGAGGCGTAGAAAGGCGTATTTATGGAGGAAATGGTTAAAATGGCATTATGAACACAATACATTTTTGCTCAAACAGAGGTCGTAGAATCAGACCTGTATTACACTAAAAGCAAACAGAGCAGAATCGGGGTCTACTCAGTTTGCAGATGCTTGAAAAGACGTATTTATGAAGGAAAAGGTTAGCCTTTAGATTGATACAATTGTTACAGGCATATTCGTGATTACCTTTTGCAAACAGTTTGGATCTTAGATGATATGCCGAGTTACTCGGCATATCATCTTGATTCAAACTGTTTGCTGGTCTGATCACGTCTTTGAAAACAAATAAATGAAGAAATGTTACAGTAAAACCAAGCTAATCCGAACACACAAATGAATATTGTTATTTATAAGTATTTAAGATAGATGGCAGATACATGCAGGATGATAGTCATGCTAAAAGCTCTTCCCCTGGGAACCTTCTGAATGACAATCACGCTCCATTAATGCAGCCAACTGCCTACACCATTCTCATTTATCCTTTTTCTAAAAGTGCGGTTTAGCTAGCTGTTTATATATTTCGAAATCTGAACTTGAGGACATTTCACACCGAGGACAATTTTCTTAGAAGACTAAAGGCTAAACAATATATCAGTCATTCGCATGGGTTCAAACATTGGCTAGCACTTGAAATAGTATAGATCGAAGAAAGACATCTAGAAAAATTAAACCTTTCCCAGATATAAACGCCTTTTCATGCATTTGCAATCAGAGCAGACAAACATTGTCTTAATTTACGACTTCGTCTAAAATGCAGTTAGAATTCCGAATAACCATGACCATTAACTCTTACAAAATTCAAACCGGTCAAGCTTACGGTGGTTATTTAGGGATGTTTCTAAAGAAATGTGTAACATGACAAATAGTGCAGATCCTGATGAGAGGGCTCCTCTAGGTCTACACTGTTTGCAAAGGACATTAGTGACTCGTACCCCTACACTATAATGGTTAATGCGGCGTCAAGACCTAAACAGCTTGCGTATGATACAAGAGTAAAGGTGATATCACCGACAATAAACAACACACAGTAAAATTTCGCTAATCCAACCACTGAAATAGTAACACCTCACTGATTCAACCTATAAATTAGTAACACGTCGCTAATTGGACCACTATATGAATAACATCTCGGTAATCTACCCATTAAAATAATACATGTAACACTTCTATAAATATATCACTACATTAGTAACACCTCGCTAATTCGATCACTAAAATAGTAAAGTATCGCTACTTCGACTACTACATTAGTAAAAACTCAGTTATTAAACCATTAACATAGTAAAGTGTCGATAATCGGACCTCTAAATTAGTAAAACCTTGGTAAATGGACCACTAAAATAGTAAAACCATAATAATTCATTCCACAACTAAACTAGTAACACCTCCTTAATTCCAACAATGAAGTTATTAAACTACCATTATGCGCTAGCTTAAATCAGGGTGAAAGTCATGCACAAAGTTCCTCTGGGGGATCATTCTGCATCTAGGAGCCATCTGCCTAAAATATCGTCGATTCTTCTTTACAAAACGTGTGTATTTCGACGAGGCTGTACGAAATGTTAGGGCCGGCGAGGTTATGCTAAACATTAGAAGTAGCGAAATCTCACTGTTTTTGCCAGGTAACAATTTTTACATAATTATGCAGTTTTGTTTTTATTCTAGCATCACTCATCATGTTTTAAATTTTTTTATGAATATAGCGACTGTTCCATATTTCACTGTTAATAATTCTTGACTAAGATATACGGCTCAGATAAGGTATTGCAGTATGTATCTAATAATGACGTATATCTACCATGAACTTATACAGTAGAACCTGTCTTAAGCGGCCATTAATTTATTGAACAAATGGGTCTAAAACAAGCGATTGCTTAATGCATGGCAACAGTAATGCAGAAAGCTCCTTCAGGAGCTTTCTGCATTACTGTTAACCTGCATTAAGCTACCACTGTTGATCTGCATTAAGCTACCACTTGCTTTACAGACCCATAATTAGACCTGATTTTGATGGCCGCTTAATACAAGTTCTACTGTATCGCTTTTGGAAAGTTAAAGGAATACAATGTATAATATCATTTTTTGACTTATGAAATGTATATTTCACCGAAGAAACCTCGCTCGGCTTACAGAAAAAGTAAACACCTGTCTACAGCAACCACAACGAATAATTCTTGGTATTTAACCCTTTACTCCTTGAATATTCGTGTCAGAAATAATGACATCATGAATATTAATTAGACCAATTTGTTATACCGGTAATACCACACAGACACAGGATATTTTAGCCATGATGGTAGAAGCCGTGCAATTATATCTATATTATTTCGTTAGCAAACAGAGCAGACCCTGATCAGACGGCTCCTACATGAGCCGTCTGATCTGGATCTACTCTGTTTGCAAAGGCGTAGAAAGACGTATAATGGCGTGCAGGATTAAATTTTCAATAACCACCAATGGGAGTAAATACATGTAGGCTACATAGGAATGTTCAATGTTCGGTTCCAAACTGTTTGCATTATTATCATAGATTCGCACACGGCGGTGATAGGACACCGAGTCGGTGTTATATGATGATCCAATCCATACGGTTTTCAGAGGTTACATGTAGCAAAAAGTGGCAGTACTGTTACACAAGTCATAATATCATCTTAATGCATTCTCTCATATTGACGCCCTTTGACGCCTCTGTAAAGTCACGTTTTGAAACCATTGTGATAAATAGAGCATTTGCTCCGTAGGAGCAAGTGCTGTGTTTATCACAATAGTTTCAAAACTGTAAAAATCCATTTTTGTAGTAAATGCTCCTTTTCAGTAGATTTATTCAAAGAGGTTGGAACTAAAAATAGCCTATGAGGGAATGAGCTAATTAACGTTCCATCACATTATATGGGCTCCGTATAATCTGCTGATGGATAAACCACCTTATTCTCTTCGGTCAACAACACTCGAGACAGAAGCAGAAAGGGGAACAATAATGTTTTATTGAAGTGTTTCCATCAACTACAAAGACTCATAGCAATGCATTCAGCCTTAACCTGTAGCACGCTGAGCAAAAATGTGTCAGCTCACATTCTGGTCGACATCATTTTAAAAATACAAGGTATAGTTCGTCTCTACAAGAATGCTACAAGCAAAGAGTTTGGATCCAGATGAGACGCCGAGTAGCTCGGCGTCTCATCTAGATCCAATTTCTTTGCAAATGTTATTACAGTTGGCCTATAGCACAATAAAGGTTAAACGCAATTAGCTTACTTAAACAAAGAATCACATAAAATACTTGGTTTATGTTGGAAGCCGCTAAACATTCTAGACACTGCTGAGCCGTTGCATGCAAAAAAATAATATACATGTATTTTCTTTCCAAACAGCACATGTTAACTCTCTCGCAACTATGAGCGAATCCGTGATAATCTTTGCAATTCGGCGTCTCATCAAATTCCAAACTGTTTTATACTGATTATATTTTTTGTAAAGAGCCTGAGGAAAGCCACTTTGGAACCTGAAGTTGACTTTACTCTTTGCAAATGAAATTTATTCCGCGACGTTGCAAGTGTTACTTTAAGATAAGCTACAATGAAAAAAATATCATAGTAAAATCAGGATCGATGATACGCAATCTCATAGACACCGAAACTGCAGTGCTTCATCCATTTACTTTACGACCACCGCATATCTTGATACACCTGTATGTTGTAGTGACCAGCATTGACTGCATATACAGTAAAACCCCTCTAACGCGACCACTTAATGAACAAACATTGCTATCTTCATAAGCAGGTGGTTGCTTAATACAGGACGAAAGTAATGCAGAAAGCTCCTACATAACTTTCGTCCTGCATTAAGATACCACCTGCATTTGCCACTGTGAATTATGCCCCTTTTGGGTGGTCGCATTAGGGGTTTTTACTGTATATGACCCTCATCACCGAATTCGTTTTCCTGTGGCGCGAGACACTTTGCCTGGTATGCATGCACTATGGCGTCATCTCAACGTTGATGTTGACCAACGACAACGGGATGCTTGTTTGGTTTTAACCCTTACTTGATACAGACACATACATATTTACGCAAACAGGGAAGACCCATACCTGACATATTTACGCAAACAGTGAAGACCCATATCAGACAGCTCATGTAAGAGCTGTCTGGTAGGGGTCTGCTGTATATGCTAAATACATGATACAGATCTGATTTTACAATGTCTGCTACATTGCAAAACGATTTTGATTTCATATGCTATTTTAAAAATTGAGCTCATTAATATTCATAAAGTCATTATGTCTTACATGAATATTCATTAGGAAAATGGTGATTGACTTCAATCCAAAACCATGGTGCTGTGGTAGGTATTATTCAGTATCAATGGTCATAAATGTTAAGTGCCTATCATCCTCGTTACAACTATCATCGTCGTCATTGTTTCATCGGCAGCTCAAAGCAAAATGACAAAATATTAAGAAATAAAAAATATATAGAAGCTTTCTGCATTACTTTCGCCCTGCATTGTGTATTTTCTCCATGCATATTCATGTTAGGGATGGTGGAATCATGAGTATCAATTGGACTGCGTTTTCAATATGTCATAATTATTATTTACATAAGATCTTTTGACAATGTCAGAAAAATTAGAGTTAAATCTGTGTTATTTCATGCGCAAATATAACATACTCTATAGGAGTCGTCTGATCTGGGTCTTCACTGCTTCCGTTTAGATGCGTATCTATTGGGGGAAGGTTTAAGCGACAATCTGCTTTTAAACCCTTCCCCTGTTCTATATTTATTCCAAATTCCAATACCTACTGAATAGTCAATGACACAGTAGTAATAGTGAAATATGTAAGGTAGGCCGCTGTAACCATTTTAGAAAGTAAAGAAACAGATAATTCCACTAGCAAACAGACCAGACCTTGATCAGACGGCTCCAATAGGAGCGACCCAGGTTGCGAAACGCCGGATGAGGGTTAATCTGAAAAAGAAATTAACAGAATTTGTCGTTTAAAAATCCCGTATTGTTTCTTCTTCAGGAATCTTCTGATCGGGGTCTACACTCTTTGCCATCCCTATTAAATGACACACCTTGATTTCTGTATAATGGCCAAATTATCGTCACGTACAAACACATTTCATAGTCCTTCTGGTTCTGTTTGAGCCTTCCAGCTGGCTTGCACTACCCGGATGTTCTTCTGTGCACGAAACAATGCAATTTGCTTCGTGCTCAGAAGAACCTCTGGGGTCTTCCTCCACCTGTAATTAGCTGGACGTCGTGATATGACTGAAATAATGTTAAAGCGACGAAAACCCCGATAAAAACCAAACCATACTAGAGGCCAAATCATCGTCACGTACAAACATTTCATAATCTTTCTGGTTTTCTTTGAAGACAACTTATTTTCAGACAAATATATGTTTTATTGAGGATGAACGGATACAGGGTTCAAATACTGTTCAAAACAAACACGCATTCTTTTCTGTTTCACAAACCTGAAGCGCCTCATTAATTATTATCCCGCACTGAAAATGAAGTCTGCTTAAAACTCCAATAAGTTCAAATTCTTTTATACGTTCAATTCGTTTCAGCTTTAGGGAAACTGTTGACCGAGTAGCAAAAAGCTTGGATCCTGATGAGACGCCGAGTAGACACCGAGTTACTCGGCATCCCGTCTGGATCCAGGCTGTTTTGCAGATGCTAATCAGGCCGTGCTAACAAATAAAACTGGAAAGGGTTAATAGAGAATGTTTGTTTTACGGGAAAAGCAGCACTGAGCTAATTAATCCCCTAGAATTCATGAAAGAAATGATGACGTCATGAATATTAATTGAATTAATTATTAAGATGGCGTATTAACACATGAAATGTTCACTACAACAGTAACTGTAGAATTAGACCTATATTATCCCTTAACCCTTTACCTGTTCTATGTTTAGTCCAAATTTTAATACCCATTGAATATTCATGAACATAACAGTTATAATCAAACATGGAAGGTGGTACATTGTAGCTATTTTAGAAAGCAAAGACACAGATCTATCAAATTCCATAAGCAAACAGAGCAGACCCTGATCAGACGGCTCCTCTAGGAGCCGTCTAATCTGGGTCTACTCTGTTTGTAAATGCGTGAAAACACGTTTCTATGAGGGAAAGCGTTCAGCAGACTCCTATGGGAGTCGTCTGATCTGAGTCTACTCTGTTTGCAAATACGTAGACTAGACCTTAATTCACTCGATATCCGATTTTTTTCACAACATGTGTCTATTTTTGTCTTATGAGGTCCTTGGTTATATGGACACAATGATTTTCAAACTTTACCAGACGACAGTTGAGGAAGCAGACGACATGTTAATTTCAAAATGTTTATCATTAGCTGTTGCCTCCTACGTGACCACATGAATGAGCCGTGCAGTTTTGCTTTTCAACATCAGACGGCAGACATGAACTTCTGTACCATTATCCCTTAACCCTATCCCTCCTAACAACCCCTTTTGACAATCTGTAAAATCATTTTCTGAAACCATTGTGATAAATAGAGCAGTTGATCCATAGGAGCAACTGCTCTTTTTGTCACATTGGTTTCAAAACTATGTTTTCATTTTTCTAGTTCTAGCTCCTGTAGAAGCTGTCTGGTCAGGCTCTACTCTTTTTGCTTATGAAAGTTTATAGATACATGTATGAGTTTACAGTTGCCACCGTTGTGGAAAAAAACCTTTTCCATGTTCCATTTTATTGATTTTGTCCATGAATATGAATGGAGTGATAAAATGTTAAACAGGCAAAGGATTAACAAACGACCAATATGACAAACAGCAAAACAATCCTTCAGGGAACAGTGGAAGGTAGGCGCAGGCAATGTGAAAGCAGGTCGAAAGTAATGCTGAAAGCTCCTGTAGGAGCTTTCAACATTACTTTCGACCTGCGCATCAACACGCTACGCAGAGACGCTTGATTATGGATCCATGTACATGTAATCACTTCGACCCAAGATATGACGCCGACCCAACGTCTCATCAATAAACAACATGTTTCATATTCAGATTATGTTTTGTTAGAAAAAATGGAAGAAACGCTTCATTTTAGAGGTTGAATAGACCATACGTACCTGCATACAGTTTGCACAACAGGCTATATAAAGGCTAAAAAGTGCATTCGTGAAAACGGGATCATATACAGTAAAATGTGTGTTAACCAATAAAGTACAGTAAAAACTCGGTACTACGAAATTTTGGTAATGAAGAATTGATGTCTTTGTAGGCAGGTGGCTGCTTAATGCAGGATGAAAGTCATGCAGAAAGCTCCTAAAGGAGTTTTCTGCTTGACTTTCACCCTGCATTAAGCTGCCACCTGTGTTAAAGATCATTAATGGTACGAATTTGAGTGTGCGTAGTATCGAATGTTCGTAGTATCGACTTTTACTGTATGTTAAAAACCCTGAGCTGTTACATTTTTATTTTCATCAGATTCGTTCAATGTTATCAATAACTATTGATCTAGTGCCAAACAGCTTGGATCCCGGTGAGACGCCGATTTACTCGGCGTGTCATCTGGGTCCAATCTGTTTGCAAATGAGGGTCAGGTCGCGCTTAGCACGATAAGGGTTAAGCGACCATCCATAGAGGTCTAAGCATGGACCTGTAAGGCAGCTGGTAGCCTAATGGAGAGCAAACGTAATACAGAAAGTTCCTATAGAAGCTTACGTTTGCATTGTATTAAACAGCCACCTATTTTTTAAGATTACCAGTGTTCAACCCATATATGGTCAGTTAACCATTTACTCCATAAATACGCCTTTTTACGCCTTTGCAGAGTATAGGAGCCGTATGATCAGGGTCTGCTCTGTTTGCTTATGATATAATAGATATGATTCTACTGTTTCTGCCAAACCCAAAACTGCCTGTGCCTATGTGCTATTATAACAAATTAATCAAATTAATATTCATGACGTCATTATTTCCTACATAGATATTCATGGAGGAGAGAGTTAAAGGCAGGTTCCACTGTATATTTACGAGAGGTTTTGACGTGACCTTTGTGAAATGGTTTGACCCATAAGAGGTACATGTACCAGCAAACCTAAGTTTATGACACACGGTTTTTTGATACAATGAGACAAAATAAATCGCATGAGTAATGCATTTTGCTTCTGCGTTCACCGTTACGATGTACGTCCCATTTGTGTGATCATTTCACAGCCCTCGCATGACCCATGACCTTTGGCGCTGAGTGCAATTTGTGTTCATTTTCACCAATTACACTAATCTATTCAGTCGAACAATAAACCTGCTTACAGTCGGTCTACTGCTTGATGAAGTGCATTAGCTGTTTCATTGGATGATTCTGAATCACCACCTATAAATCCATTGACAAAGGAATTGCTTGCTTCCATTACGTGCATCAAACGATACCATAATCACACAAAACACCTGTTTAGCCGATGGATATACGATATAACCTACATGTAGATCACTTTACCCTTTCCTTCAGCAATTGAATAGTAGATGCATAAGTAAACATGGTTTGTTTAAGAGCATGCGAATGCTTAAAGCAGGACGAAAGTAATGCAGAAAGCTCCTAGAGGAGCTTTCTGCATAGCTTTCGTCCTGCATTAAGCTACCGTCTGTCTTAGACGTACATAATTGAACTTATTTTTAGATCATAGCTGTACACATCTGTTATTATGTCTTTTTGCTATAGGCAAAAGCAATGTTATTACACTATAATCGAATAATCGCATGTTCTTAGAAAAAAAATACCCAAAGCTGTTTAACTCAAAACGTGCAACAGAGATAGTCACTCATATTAATTTATCGGGTTTAAATTGACATTGATTGGATATGAATGACATCTGCAAACATTGCCAGACTGAATGAAAGTGTACAAAATATCTTCAGGTGAAATAGATCGATTGCATAATTACGAATGTAAATAACTTTTTAAGCAAATTATTTTTCACCCTTAAGCACGTGACTGGTAAAGCACGGCATCCTTTTCAAACAGTCTGGGACCATAAGGGACGCCGAGTTACTCGGCATCTCATCAGGATCCAAACGTTTTGCTACTCCGACCATGCATATGAAACTACAATAAAATAGTTTTATATCGACCATGCTTGACTCAACATCCTAAAGGTTAGCACTTTCAATTCTTTATTTTAAGTCAAATGGTCCATTAATTGTTTGATTAAAGAGTCCATTCACTATGAACTATTATTAATTGCGAAAGGAGTTTCAATAGCAAACAGTGCAGACCCTGATCAGAGGGCTCCTCTGGGAGCCCTCTGATCTGGGTCTACACTGTTTGCAAATTCAAATGCATTCGTTTCCCTCATGCAAAAGGTGAAATGACAGACGGTAGTTCTCTGACAAGATAGCAAATATTATCAAGTGCAGCTAGTTTCTGTATTTGTTCTCACTTAAACTTTTTGAATACAACACAAGAAATAATAAATGTCAGACTGTTTTGACATGTTCTAATATATATCAAACATTCCTGAACAAATACATGCAATTTTTGCTGTGCTTGTAGTTTTACAGGGTAGTTTTACAGGGTAAGTCGATCACGAACACTGAGGTAGTGGAAAATTGGGGAAGAGAAAATGGTAATGGAAGGAAAAGAGCAACAGGGAGAAATTAGAGTGAAAGAAAGGGAGAGAGTGAAACAGACATAGACAGACAAAGCGAGAGTTCTCGAGAGGGATCGAGAGACAGAAAAAGACAGACAGACAGACATACTTACAGACAGATATATAGACATACTTACAGACTTACAGACAGACATATATACAGACATACAGACATACATACATACATACATACATACATACATACATACATACATACATACATACATACATACATACATACATACATACATACATACATACATACATACATACATACATACATACATACATACATACATACATACATACATACATACATACATACATACATACATACATACATACATACATACATACATACATACATACATACATACATACATACATACATACATACATACATACATACATACATACATACATACATACATACATACATACATACATACATACATACATACATACATACATACATACATACATACATACATACATACATACATACATACATACATACATACATACATACATACATACATACATACATACATACATACATACAGACAGACAGACAGACAGACAGACAGACACAGACGCAGACACAGGCAGATTCTGTCAGACAGACGGACGGAATAGAGGGATAGATGGACGGACGGAGGGAAACAGACAGACAAACGGACGGACAGACAAACGGACGGACAGACAAACGGACGGACGGACGGACAGACCAGACGGACGGACGGACGGACGGACAGACCAGACGGACGGACGGACGGACGGACGGACGGACGGATAGACTTTCGGCATACGAACACACTCGAGGAATGACAGAAACTGCAGAACCAGATCTACACTATTCCATAAGCGAACAGAGCAGATACTTATCAAGCGGCTCTTACATGAGACGTCTGATCTGTGGCTATTCTAATTCTAACTGTGTTTCTATCAGGTAAAGGGTTAAGTGTTTGGTGGCTAACACGATAAAGGTATATTTACTTTTTAATTATTGAACAGAACAGAACGTTGCTTTCAATTTGTACATGTACAAAGTCCACGTCGCTGATATATCATTTATGCTAGTATAAAGATGACATAATTTGACAAATGTTCATAGAATGTGCATAGTTCGATAGAACCATTGAAAACGATATACTAACCGGATAAAATGTGTAAAAGTTCAAAGTAATGTTCAGTTCTGTTCTACTCATTTTTAAATTATTTATTTAGCGATCGCTCTGACGAGTATTTGCCTTCAATTAATTAAATATTTGTAACTCAAATTCTATGTCATCATGACCTCAACCCTTTTCCCGCTACCCACGACCATGCTCACATTTGCAGACAGCTTGGATCCTGGTGAGACGCCGAGTTACTCGGCGTCTCATCAGGATCCAAGCTGTTTGACACTCGGTCAGTAGTTTCTTAATAGTCTGTTCGCACCGGAGGAAGTCAACATTGTATCAGGCCCAAATTTGAGCGGACATTGTTTTTGTCACAGCGGGGTAAAGGTTAACCCTAATCTGTCATTGTGTTCAGATGCATTGGGTCATTATATCGAAATCTACGTCACCGGGTATTTGGAATTGTTTGAGGCTTATCCTTTAACCTTTAATATACGGGTACTGGTATTTTCAAACAGCGTATACCCAGATCTGAGGGCTCCCAGAGGAGCCCTCTGATCAGGGTCTGCACTGTTTGTAATTCTAAATCATCTAGTAAATAAGTATTTTATATTGAGTGGACACAGTAGTTAAATACTGATGGGCTATTTCAGTTTTATCTTTATCTCGCTTTTCGCGATCTAACGCGCATTCGCAAACACATTGGATCCAGATGAGATGCCGAGTAACTCGGCGTCTCGTATGGATCAAAGCTGTTTGACACCCTTTCAATAGTTTCTCAAAAGTGTGATGGAATCAGAATTATATGAAATGTTTAGCAAATCGGCGAATGGGAAGATATTGTTTCTCACAATGAGAAGGGTTTAAATATTCTGCATTTAAATGGTACGTGCGTTAAGGACAACCCGTTTGCATCAAATAGCTAAACAGAATTTTTTTCTCACATTTTTGTCGTCATTTCAAATGAGATGACAGAACAATACTGCTATCAGATTATAGACTTTTCCAGATAATAGACAGTATGCTGCTCTCACCAACACCAATGGCCAACCGTACATGAACATGTTTTCCCTCACTCTGCGGTCCATTATGTCATTACTTCCAGCCGCTCCACTTCCATATTTGAAGTGATAGAAATCCCTTTATTTGAAGTGTTTATCTATCCTCTCTACAATTTGAAAAGTATTAAGTATTAAAATTTAAGCCCAATAAAGTACCTTGTTTTCTTTCATTCTCTTACAAGCGAAGAGATTCCTGTAAGGATTTCAACGGGATTTCAACCCTTGCGTAATCTGAAAACACTGAATATACAGAGGATCGGGGGAAAAAGGAATGCAATTAAATATTGTATTATTCAGTAGTCACCTAAAACGTAAATCGTGTAAAAACTGTGCATAACAGGAAAAGTTATAGTGATGAGATGAATTTTAAATGGTTACGATTTATATTTCCAAGTAACCAATTGCAAACTTAACCCATAGCCCGCCAGTCACAACTATAGTTGCATATGCAAACAGTGTATACCCTGGCCCAGATGAGAGAGATCCTATAGGAGCTCTCTCATCAGGGTATGCACTATTTGCCATGGAAAAGCCATGCCTGCATACTCTATGCTTTTGCCTAGGATGATCAATTCAAAATATCCTGTATATTATAAACGGCCATTCATTTATTGAACATAGAAGCTTAAAATGCAGATGGTACCTTACTACAGGGGAAACTTAATGCAGAAAGCTCCTGTAGGAGCTTTCTGCATTACTTTTGTCCTGCATTAAGCTACCACCTGTCGTACATATTCCAAATTAGACATTTTATGGCCCCTTAAGACAGGTTCTACTGTATTGTTACATGATATTGATCGTGTATCAAGCAGCCGGGATCTTGCTTGTCGAGACTCCGAGTTACTCAACTAGAGCCTAACTGTTTGCTAATGCTAGTAGGGTCGCCATTAGCATGAGATGAGTTAATTGATGAAATATGTTCTCGTCCTCGTAAATGTTTCAGTAAATTTCAGGAACTACAATTGAATTAAAATTTGAAAAAACCCAGAGATTCTGTTTCTGGGAATATAACAAAACATTTGCTATAATTGTTTATGTTCTTAATACAAAATATTTGAGAAACCCATATAGACCGGTATTTTGTTTTATAAAGAAAACAATTAATTTCTATATTATACACTTAAAACAGGACCAGTTAATAACCCTTTACCTGACAGAGTCGCTTTGCAAACAGAGTAGACCAGACTCAGACAGCTCATGAAGTAGTCGTCTGATCAAGGTCGGCACTGGTCAGAGGTCCAGATAAGATGCGTAAATTAGACTATTTTCAAGAATAACGTCTGTATTTCTCCACCAAACCCTATGTTGTGACACTCTTTAGAATCGTCTCTTCGAGACGATTCTAAAGAGTGGTCACAACATAGGGTTTGGTGGAGAAATGACGATTTTAGAATTTGAGTACGCACAGTTATCTATAACTCTGCACTGGTTGCTTATGACAAAAATACCTATCTGATTTACAATTTCTGCCATAGTTAAATATACACTTGTTCATAATGCTGATATAAAATCCAGATAATAAATATTAATTTCATCACTATTTTAAATGAATATAAATCAGCTAAATTGTTTACATCTTAAATGTGCTAAAGAAATTGTATTTTATTAATTATATCCTTTGCTTCGAGATTCTGAAACCCTTTTTCCGTTACTTTCTCAAAATGACATAAGAATGGCAAAACAGTGTAGATACAGATGTAATGCCGAGACAGCCGTCGTTTAAACCTCATCCAAACTATTTGAAGGTCATCATGAATAAAACCACATGTTGATGTATTTAAATATCACAATTGGCCACTTCATGGTACTCTTATCCCTTCTCCAACTACCTGTGACATGATTCACATTTGCAAACAGCTTGGATCCAGATGAGACGCCGAGTAAATTGGCGTCTCATCAGGATCCAAGCTGTTTGACACCCAGTCAATGATTTCTCAAAAGCTTGGTTGAACAGGAAGTGTAAAAATCGCACCAAATCTAAATTTGAGCGGACAGTATTTTTTTCTCACCGCAGGATAAGTGTTGAACCATTCTGTTTGCTCAAGAGCGTACTTAAGACAAAAGTACCGTGAAGTATAAATGTATTTTCTCCCAAACAGATTGTTTAAATATGCTTAAAAGATTTGGGTTATGCAACTGAAGAGGGGGGTTGACACAAGTAGGCAAAAACGTTTGTGGTTATCCACGGGTCTTTAATCTGTAACACGCTTCTAAAATTGTAGGCAGCTTTAAATTTCCATATCAAAATGAAACAAATATAAGATGCTTATTTTCTATCCAAGAATATTTGTTTTATTAATATGCCAAAACCTATGTTGTGACTACTCTTTATAATCATTTTGAAAGGACGATTCTAAAACGTTTTGTTTGGTGGAGAAATGATTATTTTTATTACATGTATTTGAAAAACGCTCCTAATATAATTATGGCTCTGTCGAAGTTTCATTTATTTAACTTATACTCCATAAATATGCATTTCTACACCTTTGCAAACAGAGTAGACCAGGATCAGACGATTCCTGTGGCCAAATTCTACTGCGTTCATTAGTCGTTATAACAATTATTCTAATTAATATTCAACATGTCTATTTCATACACGAATATGCATGGAGTAAATGGTTAATTTCTCCCAAGTTCCCTAAGAACATAAAGAGTAAAATGTAGAGTTTAATAATTATACTGGTAGTATAATTATTAGAAATGCTGAATAAAATTGTTCTCAGTTTAACCCATTACCTCATAGGCTATTTTTAGATACAACCTCTTTGAATAAATCTACCGAAAAATAGCATTAACTAGAGAAAAGGAAACATTTAGAATTTTGTAGTTTGAAACCATTGTGATAAATAGAGCATTTGCTCCTGTAGGAGCAAATGCTCTATTTATCACAATGGTTTCACAAAATGACTTTTACAGAGTCGTCAAAAGTCGTCAATATGAGGGAATGGGTTAAACAAACAATACAATATGTAAAACTATAAACCCGTTTACTCCCCCCTGTCCAATGTTGGGACACTTCAAGGTCTGTAATGTTTGCCGAGCCAATCAATGTCAATGATTTATGACAGTGTATGTTTTAGACAAAATAGGTTATTCTATAAGATAAGATGGTGGCTTTTTTATTTTGAATGCATATATTTGATACACCAAGAGCATAATTCTATCGTTATGGTCAACAAAACTTGTCCATCAACGATAAACACCGGTCCACTCATTCGGAATACTCCGGCAAAATTCGGAACAGCTTCTCGGCTCATCCCCACGAATTTGACAAAGAAGAAACGATAAGTGCTGAACAGATTAAAGAGATTGCGTAATTGTTATAAAGACAAAAGTGCACTTCAACAGTCATAAGGGCGGTGTCCTTATAATATCCGGATGTTAAACGGAAAATATCCTTAAGTCTGAAGTAATTTACCACTAGTGTTTGTAAATGTTTCTGCAAACTGAGAGTAAAACAGAAACATATAAATCGAGGGATGAGGGCAAAATTGTCATAACTACAAATTATGGAATACATTTGTATTGACCTTTGAAAATATTTTGGATTCAGATGAAAGGCCTGGTGAATCGGCGTCTCATCAGGATCCTAACTATATGACACCCTGATAATGGTTTTTAATAAAAATGAAGAAATCTCTTTAACAAATTTAGGACAACAATTATTTTTAACCCTTCTCTTGCTGAATTTTAAAATACATTTCTCCTTCTTTACCAATGCCCTGTTGTATAATTACATATATCTTCACTGTGTACAAGTATTTCGCTGTGCAATCACTGCTGTGGAGTGTACTGGTTGCACAATCACTTATAAATAGTGCAGACCCTGATGAGACAGCTCCTGCAGGGGCTGTCTCATCTGGGTCTTAACTATTTACAGGTAGGTATATTGACGTGAATAGCAAGCGAAGGGTTAAAAGAGTATCAAGGTTAAATAATATAGTTTCTACATGTAGTTTTGCACTTAACCCTCGATATTAACAAAGTTAATGTTCAAGCCAGCCTGTCACAAATATCCTTTTCTTCGTTTTTTTTAATTTTTTATTGAAACCCACTATCAGCATGTCAGTCATTTGGGATCAAGATGAAATGATCTGATCTGAAGCCAATCTGTCTGTAACGTTCATCTCATGTTTGTACGCAACCCTCGAATTATCCAATAATTTCCGACAGTGTCGTGCAGGGATTGGGGAGGGAAATGCCTTGGACGTGAAACAAAAACCTTTAATCTTAACAATTATCCCGGAAAGACACTCAGTCTGGACCTCACATGAGAAATCCACAGTGAACCCCCTCTAAGCCGGACCTCTAATACAGAATAATTTAGACACTTTTAGGCATGTGTCTGCTTAATGCAGGGTGAAAGTCATGCAGAAAGCTCCTAGAGGAGCTTTTTGCATGACTTTCACCCTGTATTAAGCTGCCACCTGTCTCCAAGACCGATATATACACTAAATTGAGCGTACGATTTAGAGAGGTTTTACATGTACTCTAAAAGAGATATCGACCACGATGACGTGGCCCATGTGAGACGAGACACGAGAAGTGCCTATTGTCGAACCACTTAAGTTCAGAGAAAGTGCTTAAAGTATGTGAGATACAAACTCCACTTGGTCAACACATTACAATTATGTTTTGAGCATCATTTTGCCCCCAGATCAAACAATAAAAATCTTAAGCTAAGGAATAGAACGACACATTAACATTGAACTTGGAGTCATTTAAATATCAAAGTTGTTATAGGAAAGCAAATGACAAACAATGCAAACAGACCATGGACAGAGGGTTCCTATAGGAGCCATCTGATCTGGATAAACACTGTGCAGATCTACACTGTGTACAAATACCAGTACACACTTTTCCTGCATTCAAAGGGTCAAGTGCGTGCCACTCTTAATGAAGGAGTTTGTTTCTTTTTTTCATACGTCCTCTGATAATGGACATAGCCATGTGAGTGTACCACTTTGGATAGTTTGTGGCTCAAGACTTAATCCATTCCATCCTACTAGCGCCTTTTGACGCCTCTATAAAAGGCATGTTTTGAAACCATTGTGATAAATAGAGTATTCGCTCCAACGTCCGCTATAGGTTCAGTCTGTTTGCGAGTCGAACAGTAGGAGAACATAATCCAGCAAATCACAAAACATATTTACGAGGTAGCAGTCAAGTGTTTAAGCAATACAAACAATATATATAGCAAGGTTAAGTTTAAAGACAATCTCCACTTCTCTCAAAGATGTCACATTCCACACTTGTCAACTACAGTAAAACGTCTTTATAACGGCCACTAAATTATGTTAATTAGTTGGCATTTAGGGCATGTGGTTGCTTAAAGCAAGGTGAAAGTAAAACAGAACGATCCCATAGGAGCGTTCTGTTTTACTTTCACATTGCTTTAAGCAGTCATTTGTCTTAAACACAAAATATTCTATGTGTTTTAGTGACCGTTATAGAGAGACTTTACTGTATTTCATCGTCATGGACGAATCCGTGACAACCTTTGCAAACAGTTTAGATCCAGATGAGACGCCGAGTCGCTCGGCGTCTCCTCAGGATCCAAACTGTCTGATATTGATTATATGTTTTAACCCTTTCACCGCCGATGTCGCATAAATGCACAACAACAAATAGTGCAGTCCCAGATCAGACACCACCTTTTCAAGGCGGCATCTGATCAGGGACTTCACTTTTTGTCTTAAACTCTATTTCTATCCCTGTGCTTTATTCCTTTGATAATTGCATTTATTTATCTCATTTCCTTATTTTACCAAATGGTTTAACAACAAGAGCTGTCACAGGACAGCGCGCTCGACTATTCTCAGAATTGTTACTGTAAAAATGCTTGATAGTGGACTAAAATAGTGTCCACTGATAATAGAAGCCAGTAATCAGTCTCAGTAAAATATCTTTAATAATATTCAGGATGTAGGATCTCTTTGAACTCTTTAATGAAAGAGAAAAACTTAAGTAAAAAAGGGCAATACTTTCTGTTAAAATGCTTGACCGAGTAATGTACTATTTCCTACATATGAGGCTTGAGGTGGTGAACAAGTGTTCCAAGTTTCAAAGCTTTATCTCAAAGAGTTATGTAAATAAGTGGACTTTAACAAAAACCTTAACCAAAAATTCTAAGTTAAAAAGGGCCATACTTATGTCAAAATGCTTGACAAAGTTATGTACTCTTGCCTACAGATGATGTTTGTGATGGTGAACAAGTGTTCCAAGTTTTAAAGCTTTATCTCAAAGGGTTATGTAAATAAGTGGACTTTAACAAAAACCTTAACCAAAAGTTCTAAGTTAAAAGGGCCATAATTCTGTCAAAATGCTTGACAGAGTTATGTACTCTTACGTACATATGAAGTTTGTGATGGTGAACAAATGTTCCTAGTTTTAAAGCTTTATCTCAAAGGGTTATGTAAATAAGTGGACTTTAACAAAAAACTTAACCAAAAGTTCTAAGTCAAAAGGGCCACAATTCTGTCAAAATGCTTGACAGAGTTATGTACTCTTGCCTTCAGATGAAGATTGTGGTGGTGAACAAGTGTTCCAAGTTTCAAAGCTTTATTCCAAAGGTTAGAGGCAAAAAGTGGACTTTAACAAAAACCTTAACCAAGGTGTGACGCGGACGCGGACGCGGACGCCGACGTCGGCGTTCGCCGACGCCGACGCCGACGCCGGGGCGAGTAGGATAGCTCCACTATTCTTCGAATAGTCGAGCTAAACATGGTTTGCAGACGACAATTAGAAATTTGGCACCGAAAGGGTTAAACAAATCAAAGAAAACACCGTCGTGAAACAGACGGTTATCAATTTATTTGGCGCCAAAAAGGATTAACAAAAATGTCATTACAAGTGAGCACAATTCATGAACAATCGGAACCTCTCTGGAATATTGGTTAGGGTCACGCCTACATCGGCCGTTCATGTATGCAGGAATCCGCCACCAACCCTTTATTCCATAAATGCGCCTGTCTATATATTTGAAGAGTAAATCCAGAACAGGCTAATCTAGATAATACACCATACGAATACTATTAGCATCTCAAAACACTGAGGCCATACCATTCCCAACTGATAGACCAACCAGTCTTTTGCGTCTCTGCCGTGTTGAGCCTGAGTGCTTCCATTGTTAAGAATGTTGTTTTGATTCATGGGTGAAATGATGGTCCTATGTGTCATACATAGCCACACTGTTCAAGATCTGTCTCAACAAGCAAATTCGCTGAATTGATATCCACCGCTAAACAAGCGCTGACCTCAGTATTTAACGAGGTTATTGACCAAAGGGACAAAAATGTGTTTCCCAAATAAGGTGCCATAACTCTAAGGTTCCATGGTAAATGTAAGTAATACATGCAGAGCCACATTTCAAAATGATACGTAACATTTACACAAAAATTCATAGTTAACTCCTAATAGTTTCTGAGATATGGCTCCTGACAGACAAACCATTGCACACAAAGGGTCATAATTCTAGTGTTCCTAGACCAATATAAATGATACTTGCAGACCAACATATCCGTTTGCTACTGAACAAAGTTTCATAGAAATGTTCCAAATAGTTTTTGAGATACTTGCAGAGCCACATTTCCTAATGGTGCTAAACATTTACACAAACGTTCATAGTTCAACTTCAAATAGGTTCTGAGATATGGTTCCGGACACACAAATTAAACAAAAAAATTACATTGTTCGAAAACAAGGAACCATAACTCTAGTGTTCTAATGTCAATATACATGATACATGCAGAGCCACATATCATTATGCTTATGCTAGGAGCCGTCTGATCAGGGTCTGCTCTGTTTGCTTATTATATGATATAGATATGATTCTACGGTTTCTGTCATCATCACAACGTCTTGTGTCCATGTGCTGTTGTAGCAAATAATCTAATTGATATCTATGATTTCATTATTTCTTACATGAATATTCATGGAGTAAAGGGTTCGTATCCACGAATAAGATAAACCCCATGGGAGGATATCTTACTTGCATGGACGGTAAAAACATGCAAACGGAAGTTTTAGGAAAGAAGAAACAAAATATGATTTAGCCAGCTGGATGTTTAATGAAGGGTGAAAGTAATACAGAGAGCCCTTTTAGGTTGGTTGCGTGTATTCATTAACGTCCGTTTATGCCAACTATGAGCTATTTGGAAGCCCTAGAGGGAGGGGAGCGGATACGGGAAAACATGAGCGCGATGTCCTACTCTTTAAGGAGCTTTCTGTGCGACTTTAATCCTGTATAAAGTTGCCACCTGTAATATCCCTTGAAGAGCGGGGAACAACTGGATAATACTTTTGCTTCTAGTGTAGACCCAGATCTAAAGACTCATGAGGGTACCCTTTGATCAGGGTCTGTACTGTTTGCAATAACATCATTTTATCCAGTGATAAATGTTGAAACAAGTTTTTTGTTTAATTAGTATTCAGAAAGAGAGAAGTCAGTTTTAATCATTCATCAGATGAAGGTGTTATACTGAATGCTAATTACAAGACTACACTACGAGGGCTTGGTGCAAAACTATTGTAACTCCTTCGTGAAGGAGTTACAATAGTGTTGCACCAAGCCCTCGACTCATTATGAATATCAATTAACTAATGTTGATGCACGTACATTTTTATATTAACCCTTTCCCCGTTCTATATTTACTCTGAATTTCAATAGCCACTGAATATTCACGGACAAAATATTTGTATTGTAAAGGTGAAACATTTGAAACACGTTAATGTGATTTTATACCATTTGAAATAGCAATGTATTAATTCATGTTACCCTTTCCTTCATGCAAACGCCTTTTCACGCATTTGAAAACAAAGTAGACAAAGATCGGACGACTCATGTACATGTAGGAGCCGTTTGATCAGGATCTGCTCTGTTTGCTCTTGACATGATAAGATATGATTCTACTGTTTTTGGCAAAGCGAAAACTTCCCTTGATTTGTTTACATTATAAAAAATATTAATGTTCATCTTGTCATTATTTCTTACATGCATACTGAACAGGGAAAGGGTTTATTGAACATTGTTTAACCGTTATCGGAAATACATATCTGTGAAAACCCTGTTTTTCTGTAAGATTTACTTTTGTCCATGAGTTAAGCCTCTGAGAAACTATTATCAAAGTGTCAAACAATTTTGAGCCTGATGAGACGCCGAGTAAATCGGCGTCTCATCTGGATCCAAACTGTTTTCAAATGTTCGTCAGATTGACAGGTTAAGGCTTTTGAGAACAAAATAGTGAACAGGCATCAACAGCAGCCTCAAAGGCTCCAGTAGCTTGTGATATTTGATATTCAATAAATCCAATTTGTATGTTTTGAAATTTAATATTGATATGCACACATATTAAATATTTTGCTATTAATTCGGCCTATTCAAATTCAGAATACCTCGGCCACATGTCGCGTTTTAGGCTTTGTGGTACGGTCTGTTGGAGAGTCATCGTGTATTATTACACGTTAAAGGCATATAATTAAAATCCCCATGCGATAATACAAATCAATTGCCTTAATCTTAGATCCCTGTAATCCAACATTCAGGTGACAGTAATCGACACACGGATAACTGTTTGTCTATTAGTTTCAATACATCACAAATCTGCCAATTAAAAATATTTTAACATTTATTCCGCTAATCATGACTTGTCACACATTTTCAAACAGCTTGGATCCAGATGAGACGCCGAGTAACTCGGCGTCTCATCAGGATCCAGGCTGTTTGACACTCGGTCAATAGTTTCTCAAAAGCTTGATCGAATTGGAAGTAGTCAAGACATGCATCAGATCTGAATTTGAGCAGACTTTACTTTTTAACAGCGGAATAAGCACTGAAATACTTTATGGTCTTGTGTCTACACTAGTAATAATTTCAACCCATTGTAAGTAGTGACTTGCAGTATTGTGCGTATGACTTTACTACTGTACAAAAACTCGTTAATCTGATCACTCAAATTAGTATCGATGTCTATCTTTAGCCCAGGCGACGGGTTCATGCAGTTTAGATCGCTCCTCTAGGAATGAATATGAGTATAACTAGTAACAACGACAGAAGTAATAGAGCAATACTGCAAGTGGTTATTGCTGGAACATATGACAACAATACTGCAATTAATTATTGATGGGACAGAAAAGAGCAAAACTGAAATTGGTTATTGCTGGATCAGGCTAAGTCATTACAACAATAGGTTATTGCTGGAATAAACAAGAGCGATATTGCAATTGATTATTGCTAGCACAGACAAGAGCAATATTGCAACTGATTATTGCTGGAACTGACAAGAGCAATATTGCAATCGATCATTGGTGGAAAAGACGAGGGCAATATTGCAACTGATTATTGCTGGATAGACACAATCAATGTTGTAACATATTATTGCTGGAACAGAAAAGAGCAAGCAATATTGCAAATGATTATTGCTGAAATAGACACGAGTTAGGTTGCAATTGATTATTACTTGAACAGACAAGAAGAATACTGCAACTGATTACTGGTAGATTATTGGCAGACACAAGCAATGTTGCAACTGATTATTGCTGGAACAGACAAGAGCAAGACAAGAGCGAGCACTGTTGCAACTGATTATTGCTGGGCAGACACGGGCAATGTTGCAATTAATTATTGCTGGAACATTCTAAAACAATACTGCCACTGAGTTTTGCTTGAATAGATACGATCAATACCGCTATTAATTATTGCTGGAACGGACATGAACAATATTTGCTACTGATTATTGCTGGAACATAAAAGGGGTTTTGTGTGGTGACGGATTGATACAAAATAGTATAACATAGTAAAACAAAAGATAGGCATAGTATAAAATTAAAAGAAACAATTAAAACATTGACAGCAGAATATGGCCTAAGCGGCTGTTCATTTATTGAACAAATGGGTTTAAAAAGCTGGTTGTTGCTTACTGCATGGCTAAAGTAATGCAGAGATTACTGCATGACTGTTTGCCTGCATTACGCTACTATCTGCCTTACATGTTTTACTTTACGTATCTTATCTGGACCTCTGGCCAGAAGTGATAAACGATGTCCGGTAGTTTCAAAAATGCACGCAACACTCTGTTTAGTTAACCCTTTACCCAATAGCCTGTTTCTAGTTTTGAAGACAGGTGACCACTTAAAGCAGGTTGAAAGTAAAGCAGAATGCGCCTTAATGCGCATTCTGCTTTACTTTCAGCCTGCTTTAAGCTACCACCTCCTAGAATATATAAACTATTTATGATGCTATATGTTCATTATTTTAAAAAATGGAACTATTTTCTTCAGCGGAGGAATATATTAAACTCGCTTAAAGCCGCTTCTATCAGGTAAAGGGTTAAAATTAAAGAAAGACATTTAATTAAAATGTTGAGTCAATGCTGTTTTCGTGTATTTTCATCTTTTCATGACTTTCATCCTGCATTAAGTTGTCGGCTATCTCAGAACTCGGTATTGATACTAAAATTAATTTGAAATTCCGATTTAACGGGTTTTAAAGTTACTGCTTGGAATGAGAAAATTTCATTTATCAAAACAAACCTAGCATTGCTGATATGAGATGAGACAAACTACACTTACTTCCGATTTGTTCAAACGGTTGATAGATTACTAACAGAATGTCAAAGAAGGTGGATCCGGGCGAGACGCTCAGTCATTCGGTGTCAAATGTGGAGATAGGATTGTTTGGATGTGCCAATCATGACGCGTTTAACCCTTTCCCTCATATTGACGATTTTGGACGACTCTGTAAAAGTCACTTTGTGAAATCACTGTGATAAATAGAGCATTTGCTCCTATAGGAGCAAATGCTCTATTTATCACAATGGTTTCAAATTAAAACATGCTCCTTTTCGGTATATTTATTCAAAGAGGTTGTATCTAAAAATAGCCTATGAGGTAATGGGTTAAAACGACGAGTAAAAATGCAGCGTTAACTCTTTCCCTGGTCAATATTTATTCAAAATTTATATACATACTGAATACTCATGGAGAGAATGATTATAATGAAATATAGAAGATTGAACAATGTAGCCGTTTACAAACTAAAGAAACAGATCTTTCAAATACCATTTTCAAACAGAGCAGACCCTGATCAGACGGTTCCTATAGGAACCATCTGATTTTGGTCTACTCTGTTTGCAAAAGCGTGAAAAGGCGTTTCTATGGAGGAAAGGGTTAAGCTTATCCTATATTCTGAAGAAATAAATATCATCTCCACCAATGTACTAACGAATATGACTTTTTTAACTGGACAACTTGCAGTACTATGTGTTTCGCATTTCGCAATTAGGATTGCGCACCGGCCTGCCATATGAACGTTATACTGCAGTAAATTATGTTTCAAGCCACCGCTCATTGATTTAAGGCTGGAGTCGTAAGATAAGGCGATGTTTAATGCGGGGAGTAGCAGGGTTAAATGTCGCACCGACGCTAAATGTCACACTTGACGTTATATGTCGCAAGGCTGATTCTAAATGTCGGAACCAGCGCTAAATGTTGCAAAACTTCCTGACGTTATATGTCGCATCTGTAATGCCAATTGTCGCAACAAATTGTATTGTCGCTATATGTCACAACATCAACGCTAAATGTCGCACTCCTTTATAAGTACTCTTTTCTAGTATTACTTCCTAGTTTAAGCTTCCAACGTATCTCGAAACAGTGATCTAAGGCTTACCGGGATGAACCAGGTACGACCGTAAAGGCCCAGTCGTAAAGTGCCGGTTTGAGATGCCGATATATCCCGGTTCATATTGAAAAGAAGGCAATAAGTTTATTACACACCAGTACTTTGAGTTAAATCAGACAGTCATTTCAAAACAACAGTCAATCAAGCTTCAAAAGAACCAAACAGTGACAGGTCAACCCGGTGTAGGTATGATTTGACAGGTGTGGTGCTCATGCTCTGCGGCAAAAATATACCAAAATACTGATTATACTGATTACAGGTACATGTACTTAGGAGGAAAGGAACTGATACATGTAAAACCAACTCGCTCTCTCGTATTTGATACTGCTACTCTCCCGCCTCTCTTTCCTTCCCACCATCTCATTCTCTTCCCAGCCTCTATCTCCCCCTCACATCTCTCCTCCTCCACCTTTATATCTCTCCCTTTTTCTGTCTCCCTCCCCTCTCTCTAAACCCTCTCTCATATCTACATCTCCCTCCATGTCTCTCTCACACCCCGCTCCCACATTCTCTCTCGCCCTCACATCTCCCACTTCTTTTTGCCCTCTATCTCTCTCCCACTCCCTCCCTGTCGCTCTCTCCCACTTCTTTCTCTCACAGTAGAAGATAAAAAAAAAACAAAAAATATAGAAAAGAAGGCAAGAAGAAAGTGGATTATAGAAAACAAGAAAAAGAAGATCAGGCAAAAAGGCATTTGATTCAGATTCCGACGACCATATATCGGACTTCTGTTATTATTGACGGAAGGGCTGGGGAGAGGAGGTGGGGGATCAGAATCTGACGACCTTACGTCGGACTTCTGTTGCAAAAATACACCAAAGGCGTCTGGATTGACAGTATGTCATTTGAAATCTCACATACTACAGGTATTTTATATACGAAAATAATTTTACTTTCGGCAGTTAAAGGTGTGAAAACTGCAGGTTAAAGATATCAGAAAGCCATAAAAAGTTGAAATTTGAAGTAACAATCACAAAAAAGAACTTTCCATTGTTTGAATATTCCTTAAAATCACAAGTCTTTGGAAACATGTAATTTATTCTGCATCGAACTATCTAAACGTATTAAATTTGATAAAAACTGAATCTAAACCAACTCGCTTTGTTGAGCATATACTTCTGCATACGACCCTTTAATCCGATTTAGCATATGAAAGACACGTTTACCCTAGGGCTCTTTTACGGTGTCGGGACATGCCTTTTCACGCCTATACAAGCAAAGCAGACACAAATCAGTCTGCTCCTCAAAGGGTCTGATCTGTTTGCTGATGAAATAATATAGATATACTTTTAGGGTTTCTACGATGCCAAAAGGAATATGTTCATATACCATCACCAATTCGGATAACATATATCCATGATGCCATATTCCTTATATAAATAATCATGAGGTAAAGTGTTAAACCCTGATTATACATGTAGGCTTCACGATCGTCCTCGTGCTATGTGTGTACATATAAAATAAGCAGAGTTTCACCGTCTACATTGTTTTCTTGAATCATTGGCATGTTCTGTATTGAATCCATTTTTCCGTATTCACATTCTTTGCCCATGTAAAGGCATTAAGGCTTCGAATACTGAAAAGGGGATTGATTCACCAGTATCTAGCAATAGAGTCATATCAGTATGATAGGCATACACATGTACGTGTTTTGACCGGGGAAAAGTGCAGACCCTGATCAGATGGGTCCTCTTGAATCTGGATATGCACTGATCGTCTGAAAATTAAATGTTCAATCTTTTTTTGCAGTAGCACACAATACTGTCATACTAGTATTATACTTTAACACTTGATTCAATAAATATTCCTGAAATAGATTAAGCCATCATGAATACTAATTACATAAAGTGTTATGATAGCAGATGGGCATAGGGATTTTTAACCATGGCATAAATTGTAGAATCATATCCATATTATATCATATGCAAACAGAACAGACCCCGATCAGAAGTTCCTACAGCAGCCGCCTGATCTGGGTCTACTCTGTCTACTCTGTTTTGCAAAGTCGTAGAAAGGCGTATTTGTGGAGTAAATGATTACCCGTTCCTAGTGAACCCGTCCGTATATACATGTAAGTTAACTACCCCGCTAATGTGACCACTTCATAAAGAGCCACTGGCGTCGTTTAAAGCAGATGGTTGCCTAATGCAGGACGAAAGTTATGCAGAAAGCTCCTATAGGAGCTTTCTGCATAACTTTCGTCCTGCATTTAGCATCCACCTGTCTCTGCCACCCATACTTATGCCTATTTTTGGCGGTCGCATTTTGCTGTATCAGGAACCAATCCAGTGATCATTTTGAGTGTTTTCTGCAATGTTTATTTTGACCTTTGGAAAATAATTTGGGAAGGAAATGGTGCAGATCCTGATGTGACAACTCCATGAGGAACCCTGTCTGGGTCTGATGTGTTTGTATGTGTCCATTTATGAAAACCCTGGGCAAACATGGTTTAGAACATTAAAACGATTTGGAAGAAATTAAATATTGAAACAGCTCGGACTTTAATCCTTTGATTGCGAGAAACGAATGGACCACCATTTACCCAGATCGGAGAGCCCTCTCATCAGGTTCTGCAAAATTATCATTCATGCTTCTCTCACAAAGTATACCCTTTCATAAGGAATGAACTGGACTCTGTTATATCAGCGTTGAAAGAGTTAAACACGAGTGCTCAGTGAGTTACCGTCTATGTTCCATTATTATTAATATAAGAAACTAGACTACTGTCGAAGAAGAGCCCCGCCCGCGTAGGAGGTATCGTATACGCCTGCATATTATAAGCTTGATTTCACTAATGTAAAACTGCAGCAGCATACTTAAATATGCATGCAGTTTGCTTAACTGGGTACTCTTTGCTAGGTACTTGAATAATAAGCATATAGTGAGCAAGTTTGATAGAAATCGGACCAATCTTTCAGAAGATATGTCACAGAAATAATCAACCAACCAGATGGTATCATCAATAAATATCTGCAGAATATGCCAACTACAAAACCTATATGAGGTAATTGGATGCCAAGTACACGGAGCAAGTTTGGTGAAAAGTGGACCATTCCTTCCGGAGATATTATACGGAAACCAATTGGCTAATCAGAGTGCAGCAGACTAAGTGAACATGCCTGTAATTTAAAACCAGAAATGGTGTCAAAGCCACCTGATGCTTGCCTGTTTAAAAGTTAAGTCAAAAACGTGCCATATTGAACAAACAAAATTATTCAATTTCCAATTTAAACTTAACTACATCAATATCAGAACCAAACTGCAACCAAATACCAATTTTCAGCAACTTAAAAAGATTATTAGACAAGAAAGATACATACCAAGTATGGAAGGCCTGGGTCTATTGGTTCCAATGAAATAGGCAGTTAACGATTTTTGCAAAAGTAGGTTAAATGTGTAGGTCAGGTCATACCAAGTATAGACACCCTTTGCCCATCTTGTCCAATATTATAGACATTTAAGGATTTTTGCAAAAGTAGGTAAAATGTCAAAGTCAAGGTCACATGGTAAAAAACGTTGATTTGGTTGGAAAGTCTTAAGACAGGAAAGATACATACCAAGAATGGAAGCCCTAGGCCTATTGGTTCCAATGTTATATGTATTCAAAGACTTGCAAAGGCATGTCAAAGGTTAAGGTCAAGGTCAGAAGGGCAAATATGTTGGCATGTCATACCAATAATGGAAGCCCTGGGTCTATTGGTTCCAATGTTATAGGCACTTAAAGTTTTTTGCAAAAGTAGGTCAAAGGTCAAGGTCACATGGTAAAATACATTGGTATGTTTGAAAAAGTCATGAGACAGAAAAGATGCATACAAAGTATGGAAGTATATGCATGAAAGACTTTTGCAAAAGGAGGTCAAAGGTCAAGGTCAGAAAGGCAAACATGTTGGGATGGTCATACCAAGTATGAAGCCCTAGGCTTTGTTGCAATGCTAAAGGCATTTGAATTTTTTTTTGCAAACGTAGGTCAAAGGTCATAGTAACATGGCAAAAACAATGATATTGTTGGAAAGGTTTGAATACCAATTCTGGAAGCCCTTGGTCCATTGGTTCAAATGTTTGTCATTTAAAGATTTTTGCAAAAGTATGTCAAAGGTCAAGGTCAATGTCAGAAGGGCAAAAAATACTGGCATGTTCATACATAGTATAGAAGTCCTAGGCATATTGGTTCCAATAATATAGACATTTAAATGTTTTTGCAAAAGTAGGTCAAATGTCAAGGTCAGAACGGCAAACAATGATATTGTTGGAAAAGTCCAGAAGAAAAAAGGTGCATATCAAGTATGGAAGTCCTGTGACCATTTGTTCAAATATTATAGGTCAAAGGTCAAGGTCAAAAGGGCAAAAGTGTTGGCATGGTCATACCAAGTATAGGCTGGGTCCCAGTAGTGGTTACCGTAGCATCCCCCCCTAGACTTTTTTTCATGGGTACCAAATTGTTCGTTGGGGTCCTTAGAACACATTTTGAGCATGCCCCCAAAAATAAGTTTGTCCCAGCTATGTTTTATTTAACGGTTTCCATGGTAACCCGAGGTAATTTTCGAAACTACCTTGGTTCAGAAAATGCGCCATCACTTTGTTTTTAGAAGCAATAGAAGGACAAAACAAGTACCAAAGTAAAGCAGAGACATATAGCTTGAATATGATATATGATTTTATTAATATTCATAAATGCATTCTTATGAATATTAATGAGGAAGTAAAAAATGTGATTTTTTTTAGAAAAAAGGAGTTTGTTGTTTAGTCTGAGAGGCTTATTAATGCACAGAACTTATTGAATTTAGGTTTAAGTTGTTCGTTGGAGTCCTCTGAACACATTTTGAGTATTTCCCCAAATAATTTTGTCCCATCTATGTTTTATTAAACGGTTTCCATGGTAACCCGAGGTAAATTCCGAAACATCCTTGGTTCAGAAATGCGTAATAACTTTGCTTTTAGAGGTAATAGAAGGACAAAACAAGTACCAAAGTAAAGCAGAGACATATAGCTTGAATATGATATATGATTTAATTGATATTCATAAATGCATTTTTATGAATATTCATGAGAATGTAAAAAAATGCGTTTTTTAGAAAAAGGAGCTTGTTGTTTAGTCTGATAGGCTTATTAATGCACACAAATTATTGAATTCAGGTTTAAATTGTTTGTTTGGGTCATCAGAACACATTTTGAGCATTCCCCCGAAGTAATTTTGTCCCATCTATGTTTTATTGAACGGTTTCCATGGTAACGCGAGGAGGTAAATTTCGAAACATCATTGGTTCAGAAAATGCATAATAACTTTGCTTCTAGAGGCAATAGAAGGACAAAATAAAAACCAAAGTAAAGCAGATACATATATCTTGATTATGATATATAATTTTAATAATATTCATATATGATTGCTTATGAATATTAATGAGGAAGTATAAAAATTCGCTTTTTTAGAAAAATAAGTTTTTTGTTTAGTCTTAGAGGCATATTAATGCACAAAAATTATTGAATTTAGGTTTAAAGTGTTTGTTGGGGTCATCAGAACACTTTTTGAGCATTCTCCCAAAATAATTGTGCCCCAGCTATGTTTTATTAAACGGTTTCCGTGGTAACCCGAGGTAAATTTCGAAACTATCTTGATTAAGAAAATGCTTCATAACTTTGCTTTTAGAGACAATAGAAGGACAAAACAAGAACCAACGTAAAGTAGAGACATATAGCTTGAATACGATATGTAATTCTATTAATACATATAATGCACTCTTATAATGGATTCTTATGAATATTAATGGGGAAGTAAAAAATGCGTTTTTAGTTTGACGAGTTTGTTTTTAGTCTGAGAGGCCTAAGAATATACAAATAGTTATTGAATTCAGATTTAAATGTTTTAATATCAACATACAAATAAAGGAAAACATCTTTGGTTCATGTACTATTTCTTAAACATGTATATTTAAGCTAATTTGCATATATATAACGTGCGTAAATGAATAAGCAATTTAACATAAGCCCTATATTTAGCATTGTTTCGAGTGTACTATCTTTTCTATTATTTATTTTACGTAAAATACCAGAACAACAAACATTGACAAGAGCAGGGGGTCATTACTTTGGGTTCTTGATTATTAATGCATATTTATGAATATTAATGAGATGTAAAATAAACACACTTGAATGAGCTGTTCATTTTATCTGAGATTATTTTAGTTAACCAGTATAGAGCTTGATACTGACTGAAACAGCGATATTGATGTTCATGTATATAAATATGTAGATAATGAATATTATTTTGAGAGATATTAATGAGAATGTAAACTGTTGTAGGAAAGTAAGTTTTTCTATTATATTGCAATATACATGTATGTGAACAACACATTTCTTGTAAGAAATTACAGCAGAGGAATTGAGCCTCATGCATGTTTTATGAATAATATTACTGTTATGGGTGTTTTGCAATGCAATAGAAAAATATAGCATCTCGACTGTAATCATCAGCTTATGTTTACCCATATTAGCCTTGCGTGACTTCTAACTTACTCGCGATGTCATGCATTTGCTTGATTATTTACCACAGCATGCCAGAGCAACGCAATGCTTCTTGCGAGCATTTCGTGACAGGCTGGACAACTCATTAAGTGTGTCTGGCCTGTTGCGGATGCTCCGCGTCAGCTCCCTGTCCAGTTTCATCCCTCTGGACAGGGGAAACGTGGGAGCTTGCTGCCCGACGGAAGAAGTATTCTTCTCTTTGGTCAGCGACTCCCTCGCAACAGACAAATCACTGTCCTCTAAAGCTCAGAAGAAGTCTGCTTCTTCTTTAAAATCTCTTTCGTCAACAGCCCCTGTGGTGCAGTCGATTCCCCAGTTTTTAGTTGCAGATCGTCACCCAACTGCTGGCCCGGGCGCGGGTTCCCCGTTTACCACTTGAATGGTACCCTTTGTTCTGGTCCCAGGTACTATTGTTGTCAGGTCTCCCGGTCCGCTTGTTGTGTGAAGAGTTTTGCCTGGTCCCGCTGAATCTAGGCCCAGTTATCCGTCACCGGTACCCGGTGTCCTGGCGTTAGTGCTTCCGTTTCATGACATCACCAGCAGACCGGTCTACCGAGCCCCCGCCCAAAGATGTCACTGTGTATTCTTTGGCCCGGTGTCCTAAGTTTGCTCTCCAACGGTCCTCCGGTGGCCCGGTCTGGTCCTTTGGACCAGGATACCGAAGTGGACCGGTAAATCTACCAGTCCAATCTTTTCTACAGGGCATTCTGTTTCTACACCGCATTACAGTGGTGAAAGTCAACAGGAAGCTGCTCTGGTTAAGTCTAGACGTTCTTGGTCGTCTAGACCCTGCAATTACTCTTCATCTTCTGAGTACACCTCGGACTCCCCAGCCCCCATCCCACCCACCCCGTAGGAGGCGTAAAAACCTTCTTATTCTTCTAATGGGAACCGGCACTCGCACCGCTCTCATCGCAGATCGAGGTCTTACCATTACTCTTCTATGCGAAGACATCGCTCTGCCTCCTCAGATTCGCCGGCTGGTCGCTCTCGATAGCCGACACTCATTCTGGGAACCAGCAAGCTTCACCTAGAGGGAGGTTAGCTCTCACGTGAACCCACAGTCCACACTTCTATGTCTCTGGCGGGTCCCACTCTTCCCGGGTGCTGTCATCCATGGCGTTCACCAGGGCGGATTCTGGGGGAGAGCAGGAAGACACTTTGTCCATTATGGCTCCTAGGGATGGTCCTATTTTTTAAGGGAATCAGACTTTGTGGAAGCCTCTCACTCAGATTTAGACGGGACTTAGTCCTCTTTTTCTTTAGGTGATTCTGAACATCAATATTTTCTATTGAGAATGCGTGTGAAGATTGTTTTAGATCATCCCACCCTCTGTCTGCCCTAGACCCCCGAATCTTATTCACAGGGGTCCTCTATCCTCTTCCGTGCTCTACGGTGAACCTCCCTTACCTTATTAAGTCTAGGGAGTCTCTTTCTCCTTCCACGGGACTTCTTTCCCGTTTGTCTGACTTGGACGAAGATTGTTGTGCCAGCCCGGCACCTGGGTGGATCATGTCCGCTAAACTCTTACGGACAAGGGTTCCCTGGGTATCTCTTAGGCCTCCGGTTTCAAATGAAAATCGACCTGGGATGTTTTATCAGATCCCCTCACTTGATTCCGACAGACCCAGGGGCGGGCATTAGCCCCCCCCCCCCTCTCTCTCGCTCTCTCTCTCTCTCTCCTCTTTCTCTCTCTCTCTCTCTCTCATTCACTTCTTTAGCACCGGCAGTTGCATCCAACAGATGGGATTCGCTTCAAACATTGACGTATTATCATTGACGTACGTATTATTATCGATATTTAAGAAAGGTGACAGCTTAATGCATGGTGAAAGTCATGCAGAAAGCTCCTAGTGCAGCTTTCTGCATGACTTTCACCATGCATTAAGAAGTCACCTGCCTAAAAGGGTCTTAATGCTTCTATAAAGAAAATCCGAATAATCGAGATTTTACCGTATACTCAAAATAATACTAAATACAATGCTCATAGAAAATTGCTTATTCATATACGTACATTATATGCAAATAAGCTGAAATACGCATGCTTTATAGAAATATTACCTGAAATAAAGATGGTTTATTTTCATTCACATGAAAACATTCAAACATGAATTCAATAACTCTTGTTTATTAATAGGCATCTCAGACTAAACAATAAAGTCCTTTTTTCTAAACAAAAATCGGATTGTTTTACTTCCTCATTAATATTCATAAGAATACATCTATGAAAATTAGTTAAATTACATATCATATTCAAGTTATATGTCTTTGCTTTATTCAGGTTCTTGTTTTGTCCTTCTTTCGCCTCTAAAAGCAAAGTTATGATGCATTTGTTTAACCATGGATGTTTCGTAATTTACCTCGGGTTACCATGGAAACCGTTAAAAACATAGCTTGGACACAATTATTTTGGGGAATGCTCAAGTGGTGTTCTGCGGACCCCAACGAACAATTTAAACCTGAATTCAATAATTTTTGTGCATTAATAGGCCTCTAAGACTAAACAAAACACTAATTTTTCTAAAAAAGCGGATTTTTATACTTCCTCATTAATATTCATAAGCAATCATATATGAATATTTTTAAAATTATATATCATGATCAAGATATATGTCTCTGCTTTACTTTGGTTTTTGTTTTGTCCTTCTATTGCCTCTAAAAGCAAAGTTATTATGCATATTCTGAACCAATGATGTTTCGAAATTTACCTCCTCGCGTTACCATGGAAACCGTTCAATAAAACATAGATGGGACAAAAATACTTTGGGGGAATGCTCAAAATGTGTTTTGGTGAACCAAACAAACAATTTAAACCTGAATTCAATAATCTGTGTGCATTAATAAGCCTATCAGACTAAACAACAAGCTCCTTTTTCTAAAAAAAGCATTTTTTTTACATTCTCATGAATATTCATAAGAATACATTTATGAATATTAATTAAATCATATACCATATTCAAGCTATATGTCTCTGCTTTACTTTGGTACTTGTTTTGTCCTTCTATTACCTCTAAAAGCAAAGTTATTACGCATTTTCTGAACCAAGGATGTTTCGGAATTTACCTCGGGTTACCATGGAAACCTTTTAATAAAACATAGATGGGACAAAATTATTTGGGGAAATACTCAAAATGTGTTCAGAGGACTCCAACGAACAACTTAAACCTAAATTCAATAATTTCTGTGCATTAATAAGCCTCTCAGACTAAACAACAAACTCCTTTTTTCTAAAAAAATCACATTTTTTACTTCCTCATTAATATTCATAAGAATGCATTTATGAATATTAATAAAATCATATATCATGTTCAAGCTATATGTCTCTGCTTTACTTTGGTACTTGTTTTGTCCTTCTATTGATTCTAAAAACAAAGTGATGGCGCATTTTCTGAACCAAGGTAGTTTCGAAAATTACCTCGGGTTACCATGGAAACCGTTAAATAAAACATAGCTGGGACAAACTTATTTTTGGGGGCATGCTCAAAATGTGTTCTAAGGACCCCAACGAACAATTTGGTACCCATGAAAAAAAGTCTAGGGGGGGATGCTACGGTAACCACTACTAGGACCCAGCCTAATGGAAGTCCTAGGCCTATTGCTTCCAATAATATAGGCATATCAAGTACACAGAGCAAGTTTAGTGAAAGTTGGACTATTCCTTGAGGAGATAGTGCACGGAAACCAATCAGCTAATCAGATTGCAACAGCCTAAGTGGAAATGCTTGTAATTTACCAAGAAATGAGCGGAAATTGCCGAACACAGAACCCATGCCAGGTATTTGGATATCAAGTACACTGAGCAAGTTTGGTGAAAATTGGACCACTGCTTGAGGAGATATTGTGCGGAAACCAATTAGCTAATCAGATTGCAAATGCCCGTAATTTACCAAATAAAGCGTGGAAATTGCCGAACACAGAACCCATGCAAAGTACTTGGACGTGGACGTCAAGCACACTGAGCAAGTTTGGTGAAAATTGGACTATTCCTTAAGGAGATATTGTGCGGAAACCAAAAATGGACAGACGGACAGACGGACACACTGATTACTATAGGACACCCGCATTTTCATGCGGGCCCTAATAATGACATTATGGACATTAGATTAATTGTTATAATAGTACATTGACATTGGAGTTTTGGGTCATGGCAAAACAGTAGAATCATATTTATGTTATATCAAACAAACAGTGCAGACCCTGATCAGACGGGTTCCTACAGGTTGTGTACATGGGCTATGATAAACGTTACGGTTGTACGCCGAGACACACCGGCATCTCAAACCGACATAGTAAAACTAGGCCTTTACGGTCGCACCAGGTTCATCCCGCTAAACCCTGGACCATTGTTCCGGGATACATCATGAGCTTAAAGTAGGATAGCTAATATTTTTTATACTACAAAATAGTGCGACATTTAGCTTTGGTGTTGCGACATAATTATAGCGGCAGTACAAGTTGTTGCGACAGTTGGCGTTACAGATGCGACATAATTTAGCGTCAGGAGGTTTTGCGATATTTAGCGTTGGGTCCGACATTTAGCATCACCCTTGTAACATATAAAGTCTAGTGCGACATTTAGTGGCGGTGCGACATTTTACGTTGCTACACAGGGTAAACTCCTATGGGAATTGTTCTCCATTACTTTTGCACTGAATTAAGCTACCATCGGCATTAGACTTTTTTCGTGATCTTTTAAGATACATTTTACTGTGCTTGTCATTTCAATGCAGTTACTATACAAAATATAAATATATATTATAAGGTTGTAGATATATTATTTTTATATAGAGGTACTCCCGAACTGAAGCTGAAAAATCACGTTCTAACTTTGTGAAACTTAGTTCAAGGTCGTCCTGGTTTTCTGACAAATGAATGAACCTATCTTCCTATATATCAACAGTTAACATCCCCTGAAACGAGACATTTAGTAATAAATGATGTCGGCAGGTGGCAGCTTAATACAGGGCGGAAGTCATGCAGAAAGCTCCCAAAGGAGCTTTCTGCATGACTTTCATCATGTATTAAGCTGACAAGTAGACATTGATATTTAATTTTAAACTCTGGTTGAGAGAGGTTTTATTGTAATTGTAATAAATGAGTAACACCTGGTGAATTACATAATCAAACGTGACTACTAATAATTTACTAAGATTACGTAGGAAGTGAATTACATTGCAATGAGAGAAACCCAGAAAAAGTGTATTGAAAATGAAGAAAGTGATTCGGTCTTAATTTGCCTCTGAGTTGAACTTTCCGTGCTTGAGTGGCATTCTGTAACATTTGGCTCAAAATATTTTGAATGGTGAAAAATATTAGTAATACAATTTGGATGAGATTCTGAAAAGTAAGCGAGTAATGAAATTGTGTAAACAAAAATATAACTTACTGATACTGTCACTACAGGTGTTGGCAGGACTGCACTTTCATCCATACAGTAAAAATGCAATACAACATACATTTGAACATTTACTTTATAAATATCCATGTGAAAAATAATGGTAATGTGAATATTATTTAGATTATGTTTAACCCATTACCTCATAGGCTATTTTTAGATACAACCTCTTTGAATAAATCTACCAAAGAGGAGCATTAACTAGAGAAAAGGAAAATTTTAGAAATGTGTAGTTTGAAACCATTGTGATAAATAGAGCATTTGCTCCTATAGGAGCAAATGCTCTATTTATCACAATGGTTTCACAAAGTGTCTTTCACAGAGCCGTCAAAAGTCGTCAATATGAGGGAATACATGTACAAGTAAATTTCACCGAGAGAAATTGCAGAATCAGACATATGCTATTCCATAACCAATCAGAAGGGACCTTGATCACACAGCTGTTACAAGGGTCGTCTAATCTGGATCTACCCTCTTAAAAAGGTAGTTAATAGCCGTATGAATTAAGTAAAGGGTTAACACAAGATTTATTCTGGTGTTTTCATACAGGTTGAAACTAAACCCATCTCCCACTGACCCGGTTTTGCAAACATTTTGGAACAGAATAATTCAGCCATTTTAAGTGAGAGGTACTGACATAATTATATACTGTTAATTCAGAGCTACAGATAAAGGTGAGTACTCTCATACTAAACTCGTACTTTCTCCACCAACCCTTATTCTGTGACCACTCTTTGGAGTCGTGTCTCCGTAATCTCTATTATTTCGAAGCAATTTGTATGGTCCCTTGAAGTTCGAGATATCCAAGTTCTACTGTATTTTAGTACAAAATCTCTAAAGCGATTATTTAACTTACACACGATTGCTTTAAAAGCACGTGGCGACTTAGCGGATGGAAATATTATTATATAAACTTCCATTTGGAGTTATCTGCATTACGTATGTACTGCATTGTTACCATTTAAGTAAAACCTCTCTATAACGGCCACTAAATTGCATTAAATAGTTTGTGTTTAAGGCACGTGGCTGCTTAAAGCAAGGTGAAAGTAAAACAGAACGCTCCTATACTTTCACCTTGCTTTAAGCAGCCACCTGCCCTAAGTACCAATTAATTAACACGATTTAGTGGTCGTTATAGAGAGGTTTTACTGTACACTGTAAACCCAAAACTGGACCCCTTTTTGCTGATGTAATAAAAAAGCAGTAGCGCGATAGTATTTCACTTATTTTAACCCTTTCCTTCATATAAACGTCTTTTCACGTATTTGCAAACAAAGTAGACCCAGATCAGGCGGCTTATATAGGAGCCGTCTGATAAGGGTCTGCTCTGTTTGCTAATTGAATTTTGACAGATCTGTTTCCCTAGTTTCTAAAATGCATAAATCACAGTAAAATATTACCCCTTCCATATTTCATTTAGAACTATTTTGTTCATGAATATTCAGTAGGTATTGAAACTTGGAATAAACATAGAACAGGGAAAGGGTTAACACTTACCCACTACGGATAACCCGTAGCCTGTTTGTTTAACACGATGTCTGCTGCAACTCAGATCTATTACAATCTCCAGTTATTTCAGGTTGGCTAAAGCGTTTGATACTATTTTGACCGAGTGTCAAACAGTTTGTATCCTATACATGTAGGAGCTTTCTGCATTACTTTTGACCTGCATTAGTCTACTACCTGCCTTACAGACCCATAATTAGACAATTTTTTATGGCCGCTTATGACAGTTTCCACTGTAGACAAAAACGTGTAAACAGCACTAAGGGATTCTGCACTGTTTGCTTCTCAAAAAGCAGAGGTCACGTGGTCGTCTTATATTTTGTTATTTTCAACATAAAAAACAGGTAGGCTATGTATTACCCTGCTATTGTATTACCCTGCTATTAACCATTTCCCTGATATAAACGTTTTTTCACACATTTGCAAACAGAGTAGACCCAGATCAGACGGCTCCTATAGGAGCCGTCTGATCAGGGTCTTCTCGGTTTGCTAATGGAAATTGATCGATCTGTCTCTTTAGTTTCTAAAATGGCTACAATGTTATATCTTCCATATTTCATTATAATATTTTTTTCCACGAATATTCAGTAGGTATTGAAATGTGTAAGAACCATAGAACAGGGAAAGGGTTAAAGTAAGAGTTTATGATCTGGTGCAACTTTGGACAACTTCCCAATTCGTTCTAACTTTGGAGAACCTATTGACAGCTTGGATCCTGATGAGACGCCGAGGTCATCTGGATCTAAGATGTTTGCAAACGCGAGTCAGGTCGGGATTAACATACTAATGTTTTAATACAAACAATGAACAGAAAATATGAATGAAATGGAGGGCCGATATTCAACGTACGGCTCAAGGGGTGCAACTATTTTTCAAGAAGACACACATTGTACAGTACGGTTCAAATCGTCTTTTCCACTGTAAACGATTAAACATTTCAAGAAAGTGTTAGTAAACAAGTCTTAGATTATTTGTACATAGTATTCCTAAAAAACATCGGCAAACAGTATAGACATGAGACCCTCCTATTAGGGTCTACTCTGTTTGCTTTACAAATAGTTTTCTATAGATCACGTTGAACGGAGAAACCGTGCAGAAATAGAAAGGGGTCTACTTGGCATTTTGGATCATGATTTGACGACGGTTGTTTAATTTGAGAGTCATTCAAACCCCTATCAGCAATGCCATCTAGCTACACCTTCTGAAATTTACAAATTGAGTCTCCACCCCGGCACATACATCAGAGCTGCAGATACGGGTGCGTACCCAAATACTAAAATCGTGATTTCTCAACCAAACCCTGTAATGTGGCCATTCTTTAGAATCGTCTCTTCGAGACGTTTCTAAAGAGTAGTTACAGTATAGAGTTTGGTGGAGAAATGAAAGAGCTATTCTTGAAATTGTTTAAATGTACGCATCTTATCTGGACCGCTGCACACATACTTGATTTTGGTCACGAAGTGGCTATTTGTGAATTTGTTAATTTATTGATATTATCCTGCTGTGAAATTAATTAGGTGTTTATCGCTGCAAATGTGACCCAACTTTTAAAACGCGGATACATTTATTTAACCCTTTCCCTGATGAATATTCATGTAGAAAATAATGACGTCACGAAGTTTAATAAGATTGTGTGTTTTTTATAATGGCATATGAACTCAGGATATTTTTACTCAGGCAGTAGAATCAGATCTATATTACACCATAAGCAAACATAGCAGACACTGAATAGACGGCTCCTATAGGAGCTGTCTGATCTGGGTCTACTCTGTTTGCAGGTGCGTCAAAATGCGCTTACATAAGGGAAAGGGTTAAGATTATGTTAGTTTTAACGCTTTACTCCATGAATATTTCTGTAAGAAATGATGACATCTACACTGATTAGACATCGCACCTCTAACGGATAGACTGCTTAGTGTCTCCGTCAATTTGAATAATCAACATGCTAATAGTGCTGTAAGAACAAGGTTTACTGCAGAGAAAAAAAATTGGGACATATTTTGGCTATAGTCATACAGTAAAACATTTCCATAACGGCCACTAAATTACGTTAATTACATGTAGTTGGTAAGAAGGGCAGGTTGCAGCTTAAAGCAAGGTGAAAGTAAAACAGAACGCCCCCATAGGAGCGTTCTGTTTTACTTTCACCTTGCTTTAAGCAGCCACCTGTCTTTAACACAAAATACTTGATGTAATTTAGTGGCCGTTATAGAGAGGTTTTACTGTATATTGGGAATTATCACCGCCGATCGTGCTAGTTTTCATGAATTAAAACTTTTTCAACAACTTCGGTAGAGGGAACATCAGAATATGTTTAATAACTTTTTGAGAGATCTTCAAAAGCTTTTATATTGCTTAACCCATTACCTCATAGGCTATTTTTAGATACAGCCTCTTTGAATAAACCTACCGAAAAGGAACATTAACTAGGGAAAGGGAAAGGGAAAGGTTTAGAATTTTGTAGTTTGAAACCATGGTGATAAATAGAGCATTTGCTCCTATTTGCTCTATTTATCACAATGGTTTCACAACGTGACTTTTACAGAGTCGTCAAAAGTCGTCAATATGAGGGAATGGGTTAATGAAGAACAAAACTAACACTTTTACATATACTAATGCTTATACATATCCTTTCAGAAGTTCTGTATTAATTTCATCCAGCACTAACCAACAACACATAATCTCAAAGTCAACCAACATATTTTAGATTAGCTGCTTTAGAAATGTAATAGCATCTCAACAACCAAACATGTCTGGAAAATAATTATTTCATTACAATATTGTGCTGAGCAATGTCATCCGTATATTCGGTGATATTACACTCTTATTTATGAGTACGACTCCGTTAAAGTGTAACTTTATCATTTAACCCTTTACTCCATAAATACGCATATCTTTGCCTTTGCAAACAGATTAGACCCAGATCAGACGGCTCCTATAGGAGCCGTCTGATCAGGGTCTGTCCTGTTTGCTTCTAATATTATTTAATATAGCTAATATTCTACAGCTTCAGCCAAGACCAAACATTCATGTGTCCATCTACTATTATAACAATTAATCTAATTAATATTCAAAGATGTCATTATTTCTTACATAACTAAACATGGAGTAAATGGTTCAGACAGACAGAATTCATTCCAAGACAAGATGTATATAAATATATAATTACAAGTACTAAATGCAAGATTATGTATTCCCCTGTCTGACGCAAATAACATCGTAACAGTTTTAGCGGAATCTCCGACAAAAAGTCGCATAATTTGTTATTTTCGTTGATCTTGCAGAGCAAATATAGTGCTGAGACTAAGCAATAACAGCAGTGCTACTTTATGACCGTAGCTAACTTATTGCAATTATATATTCATAGAAATCGTAGGAGACTATTAGAATGATCTATATGAAGGCACCTACTGTCTAACTTGCAGCCAAAGACGAATCTGTGGTCATTTGCAAACAGTTTGGATCCAGAGGAGACGCCGAGTTACTCGGCGTCTCCTCTGGATCCAAACTGTTTAACAATCTCATAATGTGTTTGTTTAGAAATTGAAGACAATGCCATTTTGAAGACTAGAGCGGCGATAATTCTAACACATATGAAGTTTCATTTGGCACAGAGAGGGCTAATAAGTGAACTATACTTTCCTTTTAATATTTCGTCTGTGCTCATATAACTCATATAAAATTCTGAACTCTTCCAACACTGAATTACAAAGTGGGATAGCCCATTAGTGTTTAACTGTTGAGTCCACTCAGTATGAAAGGTTTGAACTTGCTAGAGGATTTTGAATGACAAACAGTGCATACCCTGATCAGAGGGCTCTTTTAGGAGCCCTCTGATCTGGGTCTACACTGTTTGCAACTGACAGTATACTTGTTTTCCCAATTTCCAAGTATTAAATATACATGTCAATTCCTTAATACTGTTTTTGGCAGGCTGGATTAAAGGTAAAACGCGTATACCTCTGTAAGCTTGTCTGTATCCTTAAGCTTTTCAAAGAGGTTCCAATCGTCTGTACTATTATTTGCAAACAGCGTAATCTCAGAGCATACTCCTAGACAGGGTTTCACTGCTTATCTTTCGAAATCATATCGCAAAATTAAGGCGTTCATATTGAATGGACACCGGGGAGTTATTATTCCACGTTGAAAATCCAGAATTCAAATGTAAAGCTTCATATAGGTGAATACTGTTGTATTACATTATATGAATGACAGCTTCTGCAGGAGGTGTCTGATCTAGGTTTACTCTGTTAGCAAAGACGTAAGTATCAGTTGACATAAAGCACTGCTTAATATGTAATTAAGGTCGGACTACAATATAAACTGATGAATTATTTATCCTGACATCATAACATATATTGCTCACAGACTATGTAATAAGCATAGATAATTTGTATTATACACATACTTGTCTTTATGACATACCCACCCTTATCCCGCAGTAAATAAAATAATATCTGTACAATGTTAGACCTGCTGCAACTATGACTTCTTACACGTTTTATTGACAAAGCGTCATCGCACAGGCTTTTGCAAAACTATTGACCAAACATCAAATAGCTTGGATCCTGATGAGACGCCGAGTTACTCGGCGTCTCATCTGGATCCAAGTTATTTACAAATGCAAATCGAGTCTCGGTGAGCGGTGTAAAGGTTAATTAGAAAATATTTCTTTGGACAGAAGCTACTTACATATTAACAATCACATAACACAGTGAATGGGGGAAATCTTTGAGTATAAACCAATTATCCTTTAACCAAGAGCAATAGATAAACGGTGCGTACTCAAATACTAAAATCGCCATTTCTTTACCAAACCCTATGTTGTGAAGAAACGATTCTAAAGAGTGGTCACACCATAGGGTTTGATGAAGATATAAAAGAGTTATTCTTGAAAATTAGCATCTTATCTGGACCTCTGATTATTATTTACAATCACATAATGAAGTCAATGGGGGAAACTCATTGAGTATGAACCAATTCTCCTCAACCTTTAGTCTTTTGATCGTAATAGTGTTATACTGTATATCAAATAAACTAGCATGCCAACGAGATTAGTGACTCAACACAAATGTGTTATAGATGATTAGCACATGGGAAATAACAAAACACTACCAGTAGATTAACACTTATTCTTCTGTCAAACAAAAGTTATGTCTTCTTGAATTCTGATGAGCAGATTGTTTTTTTACTTAATTCCGATTCGATCAATGTCTTGAGAACGTTTTAACTGAGTGTCAAACAGCTCGGATTCTGATGAGACGTCGAGTTACTCGGCGTCTCATGTAGATCCAATCTTTTGCAGATAGCAACTACATCACGCTTGGCAGATAAAGGGTTAACGAACATAATTACAAGTAATGTATTAGTCATTACAATCTTTTTTATATATCATCAAGTTGCAATTATGTATTTCATACATCTTTGTTTCCACTTTGTTTTGGTAGAGGTAGAAACTGTAGAATCCTACATATTTCATAAGCAAACAGAGCAGGCTCCTGGTCAGACGCCGTCTGATCTAGGTCTATTCTGTTTGCAATGCATACACCAGGGAACGGGTTCAATGGAAACATGCTAATAGATCTTTGCCATGTATCCTCTGTAAAACTTTATCAATCTATACACTTACCTCGTTCTGAGAGGATAATGCATGCTCGTAGGCTGATCCGGTCCATTTTGACTTCTTCCGATTCGACCAAACTTTAGAGAAACTATTGGCCGACTGTCGATCATCTTGAATCTGCATGAGACTCTGAGACACTGAGACGCTAATTCAAATTAATTTTCATTATACAATGACCAGTTTACGTCCGTAGAAGTTCATTTTACGCGATGATGAAGTTATTTAATACACAGAGCTAGATTCTCCGGCTGAGCGGTTATGGCAAGCTAAGTGGTGCCCGTGATCCTCGTGCAAACAGCGAGCAACAATTTTACAACACGTGGCATTATACATTACGCAAACTTTAGCTTGTAGTATGGAAGGAAAGGCGTCTGATCTATATACACAGTAAAACCTCTCTATAACGGCCACTAAATTGTGTTATTTAGTTGGTATTTAGTGCAGGTGGCTGCTTAAAACAAGGTGAAGGTAAAACAGAACGCTCCTATAGGAGCGTTCTGTTTTACTTTTACCTTGCTTTAAGCAGCCACCTGGCTTAACACAAAACACTTGATGTAATTCAGTGGCCGTTATAGAGAGATTTTACTGTAATGGCATGAACAAACGTCATGTACAGGAGTTGTTTGATCTTGGTCTTCTCTGTTTACAAAGGTGTGAAGCCGCGATTTGTAACACGGTTCTAAAACAGTTAATGCATAACGAATGTCGTAATGTAGAACTATGTATAATTTTCTGCAGCATTTCGTTACAGACTCCATTTTTAGCTCGTCTGGTGTACGAGCTAGTTCGTAACTCTCGCGTCCGCGTTGTCGTCATTGTCGTTGCCACCGCCATCGTCGTCCGGAAGCTTTAATGTTGGCTATTACTTCTCTACTGTTCATATAAATCTTACGAAACTTCACAGGCTTGTTCAAGAATAACTCCTTTATTTCTCCACCAAACCCTATACTGTGACCACTCTTTAGAATCTTCTCGATGAGACGATTCTAAAGAGTGGTCACAGTATAGGGTTTGGTGGAGAAATAGTGATTTTAGTATTTGGGTACATGTACGCACCTTTATCTATTGCTCTGTTTAGAAGTAGGATTCATTCAGTATAAAGGGTATGGACTCTTGTGAGATGATTATGAATGAAAACAATGCACTCACTGATTAGAGGGCTCCTCTAGGTGCCCCCTGATCTGAGTCTATATTGTTTGCAAGTAACAGCCAACTTTTTCACCGCATTCAAAGGATTAATGAGCTTCTACTGTGCGATCAAATCAGAAACAATCTGGAACCGCTCAGCATTACAAAACATATAGATAATCGCAAAATACTGTCACCAAGGTGATAAATAATATTGCATATTGTGCAAGTAATTACATTCGTCCTGGTATGCGATCTGTCAGGTATATGCAGTGGTATACTGTGGCGACATAAGTACGTTATTTATGACAACATGTTACAGTAAGTATTCTTCGACAATGACAAGTAATAAACACATTAAATGTACTTTTCAAACCTAGAGGCAGCTACTGAAGGTGTTTTACGCTTTTTGAAATTCAGCAGTGTTTTACATACAATACAGTAAAACCTCTCTATAACGACCACTAAATTGTGTTAGTTAGTTGGTATTTAGGGCAGGTGACTGCTTAAAGCAAGGTGAAAGTAAAACAGAACGCTCCTATAGGAGCGTTCTGTTTTACTTTCACCTTGCTTTAAGCAGCCACCTGCCTTTAACAAAAAATATTTGACGTAATTTAGTGGTCGTTATAGAGAGGTTGTACAATACATCGTGTAAGAATTGTGGTTTTGTTAATCATTTCCTTCATTCAAACGCGTTTTCATGTTTTTGTATACCATATCAGACGGCTTCTTTAGGCGCCATCTGGCCAGGATCTGCTCTGTTTGCTTATACTATAACTCATTTTTCAGGTTTTATCTTTACCAAAACGTCTTGTGTACATATGCCAGTGTAAACAAGGTGTGTTTGTGCCCCCCGATATGACCTTTGACCCTAAAGGATGATCTTGACCATTACATGTCACCCATCAAACTGTGTGTGCAGCTTCATGAGATACACATGCATGCCAAATATCAAGTCTCTATCGCTACTGCATCAAAAGTTATGGCCAATGTTAAAGTCGGTGATTTGACCTACATATTTGAACTCTGACTTTGAATGATTGCCTTAACATTGACATGTTACCCTTCAAAATGTGCGGCTTTATGAGATACATATGCATGCGAAATATCAAGTCTCTATCTATACTGACTCAAAAGTTATCACCAATGTTAAAGTTGTCCTCAAACAAACAGACGGCAAAAACAATATGCATCCCCAGATCTGATCTGGGGGCATAAAAATCAGCTAATAAATATTCATGATGGCATTGATTCTTACATGGATATTCAACAGAGAAATTATTAACATAAATGTTTAACCTCTCTTGATATACATGTATGTCAACTCACTTGTCAACTGTGCTTGTTTTCCGGTATTGTTACACTAACTGGTATACTCCATAGATACATTGTACGCATTTCCATGCCTTTGCAAACAGAGTAGACCCAGATCAGACAGATCGTGTAGGATCAGTCTGATAAGGTTATGGTTTAAAATTATTGTGTTCATATGTCATTAAAATCATCTATTTTGGTATCCGTGATTTTATTATTTCTGATGTTCATTCCATGAACGTTTTAAGAATCACTAGACGTAGCACGGTTCGCAGAATTATGTCTATGTCTTCTGTTTGTCCTTGACCTTTGTGACAGTCTATGTACATGTAAACGTGTTGATAATAAGATTGCAAAGTTGTCAGTTCCTTGTTTCTACTCCGTTTCCACCTTTCGACACATTCAAAAAGCCTATTATTAGAGATAACCACGGTAAACCATATCGACCTAAATATCATTTGCAAACATGCTAGATCCAGAGGCCAAGAAGTCGAGTAACTTTAACCCTTTTACAGTGGCAATCACGCTGGCCTCTTTGCATGTACGCCGACAAGAAAGGTTTAGTACTCTATGAAGGCGACCTCTTAAATCCAGAAATGGAAGGAGAACGTCGGATATCTGTACTATTTCATTTTTGTCGTACCCTTTATTACTTTTCTACAGTTACTCTGTTTGCAGCTCAATCATTGAGGTGGATACAGTATGTTCACTTAAATGTTTTCGTTATACATGCACTTTACCACTGTATTTGCCGTCGCGGTTGTTGTAGATTAGTCGGAGAGGGGATACGTTTATTTACACTGTTTGTCTTTTAGGGTGGGGATGGAATAAGTGTGAGGTTGGGCGCCAATAAACCGGTTTAACCCCCCAGTGACTTTTGTCACTGACCGTTCCAAGGCGGTACTTCCATCTTCCTCCTATTGTATGTTTGTTTTGTCTTTGTGCGTCTCTTGTTGTTTTTATATTTATGTACATTTGCTGTTTCCTTGTGTTGCTGTTCGGGCGACTGTTTGTTCTGTATGTGGTGTTTCCTGCATGACTCATTTTTGTACTTTTAACCCTATCCCCCATAAATACGTCTTTCTACTCCTCTGTAAAAGTGACTTTTTGAAACCATTGTGATAAATAGAGCATTTGCTCCTATGGAGCAAATGCTCTATTTATCACAATGGTTTCAATACTACATAAGTCTACACTTTTCCTTTTCTCTAGTAAATGCTCCTTTTTGGTAGATTCATTCAAAGAGGTTGGGACTAAAATCGCCTATGGTGAAATGGGTTGAACTGTTTGACACTCGGTCAGTAGCTCCCAGGGGCGTGTCTGCTCCGAATTCTTGTACACACCTTTATTTGTAGCTCCGGTTATATAAAATTATGAAGGCTTCAAAGCGCATATTCTATAAACACGCCTTCTACGCCTTTGTAAATATATACGAATTAGCATTTTAATTAAACAGACTGCATACCTCTGTTCTAGCACTGATTTGAACTAGATCACAATCTGGTGTGTCTTTGAAAGTCGTAAGTTCTGCCATAACTAAAAGGTTTCTGAATCCATGTGCTATTATAATAATTAATTCATTTTTATCCGTGATATCATTATTTCATACTTAAATATTCACACAGATAGCCCACATGCTGTTTATATTTAGCCTTTGATTAAGGTTTCACCTATTCAAAACATAGATTACTTCATATTTAAAACGTAAGCCAATTTGTTTTTCTACAAACATTTAAAAATGTCAAACACTGAAAAATGCCGAAAGAGTCACACCTGGTTAATTTCATTTATTTCAGTTACTTTAGCTCAACTGACAACGAAATGCTTCTCAATTGATCTATTTTGAAAGTGCTTGCTCATTGTGAACTACATGTATTTTGATGGTGCTTTTGATATACATGCACCCGTTGCCATGCGTCGTCTGTCGTCAACAAAACACTTAAACAACAACTCTTCTAAAAACTGGGCCAAATGTGATCACATAAATAGTCAACGTGAGACCCTCTTTCATTTTTGATAAAGAAAAGAAATCCACGCAGAACTCTGTTTGCCATGGCAACCAGAAGAACATATTTCCGCTCGGCCGATGGCACTGTAATTTGGCAGAAAATACCATTAGGTGACCCGGTACCAACGTTTTTCAAACCAGTTTGGTTTGTTTAAAAGCATGGCTATCAGGGCTGGTGCTAACTTTCCTTATATAGTAATAGTGAAAAATAAAAAAAAATCTTATTTCTTTGAAACAACTGGTAACGTTGAACAATTATTTTTCAGGAATTTTTATGAAACGAGTTTACTATAATAATATGATACGAGCTTTAGCGAGTGTCATATTCATTACAGTAAACGAGTTTCATAAAAACAATGTTTAATGAGCACGGATGTAAGATTATTTTTATCACATAATCCTTAAAATGCCATAGAAAATAAAACAGACTAGCTGGCGGCTGTTTCTGCCATTGCTTTACAAACAGCGTAGTAATACAACGGACGACGCGCATGGAGTGCTATGATTGGCTAGCGCTTTTAAATAAGCGCTACGATTGGCTAACTTGCCAATTTGCATAAAATATGCACTAGTGCAATTCTGTGAAATACGGCACTCTGTTACGACACTCCGGCATAGTAGATTATGTGATAATAATAAAATAATGATAAATATGGCCGCCCGGGTGTGTCTAATTTCCCTTGTAATGACTTTAGTAGAAGTTCCAAAGACTCGAACAAATTTGATTACCTTAAACACATGATCGCCAGTAGCGGAACCTATTTCCCGAAAAGGCAATAGAGAAGGTTTCAAAAAGTCTCCTGAAACAACCGGGCGATTTCATTGTAACTTGGTGAAAGTGTTGCTTAGATGACCCTCTGCCAAAATTGCTCGATCCCGCGGCGGGGCTAATTTTCCTTGTACATGTAGTTCCCTAATATCATACGCCTGAAACCGATCCGCTGATTTCAGTATAAGTTTACAGGAATGTTGTTTAGGCTATCCTCTGCCAAATGTCCAAGCTGTTGGGATTCGTTTGCAAATATGGATGCCAGAGGAATAGCTAATTGTCTTTATATGGCTACTAGTGTAGTGAAATGGGGTTTTTTCTGAATCTACTGGCCAGACTTTAATACCGGTATGATTTTATAGAAATTATCAACATGTAACCTCTAACAATTCTTTTAATACTATTTTTAATCATTCAAACACTTGCCCGCCAGGAATTAATTGTCTATGTATCGATGTTGTGGAACATTTAACATGTTCTTCTATGAAATCATTGGACAAATTCAATATAAGCATGCATGAATCTCGCTTATGTGACCCTTTTTAAGTTGAACAGACATGCCAAAGCCCAGTATAGGGCTGCTTTTCAAAAGATACAAAAAGCAATGGTGGACTAGACTTACTATAAGAAATGATGAAATAATTATCAAAGGACTGAACTTCTACTATATATACAACTTGTTCTGGTAAATTTAACGGCCACTTTGTCACACTTGTCCCTTATCTGATCTCCAAAGCTTTTGAAAACCGCATAATTTTCGTAATTTTAAAGTTTGAACATAATCATTTGTGTGAGAATTTCTAGGACCCGACAAATGTGAGGCATCAATTTTAATGCCGTTTCAGCGTTTTTACAATTTCAACCTTTTCAGCCATCTGTACGCAAGTGCATATGTGCGTATGCCCAGGCACTCCTCTTATTTCCAAAAAGCTTGAACGAATCAGAAATCCGCAAAGCATGTCCAAGATTAAATTGAAGACAGACACTATTTTTATTCGACTGGACAAGCTCCATAAATTGTCTCAAGGTTTCAAACTGTCATGTATTTATAGACTCCCATTTTTATTCTAATTAGCGGGTCGGGCGTCTGGTTTCGAACATATACGTGATAAATCTAAACATCTTTTCGGAACTACCGTCTATAGTGAAGATCAACTAGATAACCAAGGTTTATAAATCACCGGAGCACACAAATGGAGTAAGCTACCTTGTAATTACAGCGAACACTTCCGGGCTTGTTGTCATTCTTATATCTATCGACCTATCGAGTTAGGCTTGACACTTGGCAGGTCAAACTAATAAACCATTCTTGTAAATGGTAAGGCTAATAATACCATGTATACGTCACATAGTTAACTTTATAATAACGCATGACATACATGCACGGCCATTTTCAAACAGTGCAGACCATGATCAGAGGGCTACTGTAGGAGCCCTCTGATCAGAGCGGCACAGTTTGAGATTCAAAAGCATCTAGCAACACAGTAAGCCTTTCATACTGAGCGACCTGGTTCGTATTTTCAGACAGTTTAGATCCAGGTGAGACACTGTGTAACTCGGCGTTTCATCAGGACCCGAGCTGTTTGACACTCTGTCAATAGTTTGTTCGGATAGGAAGTGGTCAAAATTACACAAGAGCAGACAGTATGTATTACAGCTTGAATAAGATTTAGTATACATTAAAACCTCTCTAAACGGGAATTCTAGTAAAGAAGAGTTTATATACGTCCAGGCGTGTGTCTGCTTAATGAAGGGTGAAAGTCATGCAGAAAGCTCCTAGAGGAGCTTTCTGCATGACTTCCATCCTGCATTAAGCTGCCACCTGTCTCTACGACTGATACTTATACTAAAGTAAAACTCCGGTTTAGAGAGGTTTTACTGTGTTATGTAGGAAGAAAAGTTTGATGGCGACAACTGCCTTGCATGCTACAGGCTATTTATGCTGCCTGTGAGATGTATGTCTTTGACATTCTTAGCATTGCACACATGCTGATTTGCCACAGGATGCTGTCTTTGTCTGTTTGACAGATGTCATTCCCAGACGAATGTAATAACAGGCATACTATGCGAATGTTTGGTGTCCTCCATAACGACATTTTTGTTGCCTTGTTTCAATGTACAAATTATATGTATACAGCATACAGTAAAGCCCCTCTAAACTTTAAATTTATTATAATTATCGGCATTGGCGACAGTTGGAAGCTTTATGCAGGGTAAAAGTCGTGAAGAAAGCTCATAAAAGAGCTTTCTGTATGACTTTCGCCATGCATTAACCCATTCCCTCATATTGACGACTTTTGACGACTTTGTAAAAGTCACTTTGTGAAACCATTGTGATAAATAGATCATTTGCTTCTATAGGAGCAAATGCTCTATTTATCACAATGGTTTCAAACGACAAAATTCTAAAAAAAAATCCTTTCCTCCAGTTAATGCTCCTTTTCGGTAAATTTATTCAGTGGTTGTATCTAAAAATAGCCTATGAGGTAATGGGTTAAGCAGCCATATGCCAAACAGTACAGTAAAATCATCCTAGGCCGGACTTTAAATTTAGTACAGTCATCGTCCTTGGAGACAGGTGACAGCTTAATGCAGGACGGGATTGCAGTAAGCTCCTCTAGGAGCTTTCTGTATGACTTTCATCCTGCATCTAACAACCACCTGTCTAAAAGTATCTAAATTATTCTCTTCTAGAATTCCGGTTTAGAGGGGTTTTACTGTATCTAATTGTTTCTCCACTAGAATTCCGGCATAGAGTGGTTTTACTATACCTTAGCTTATTCCACGGATAAAGCAGAGTGTCAGTTCCTTACCCGCTATCAAAAAAGTCTGCCAACATTATGATATGTTGCAGTTTTGACTATTACCGATTCTGGTGAAAAACGCTGCATCAATTCGGTGTTCTATGAATGCAGATTGTCTTTGTCTGTTCATTGTTCATTCCTGTATTTTGTTTTGTCTTCATCCATTTTACTAGATTACAGCACTGCGGTGCATGTTAGTATGACGATAGCTGCATTAATCATGTGTGTAAAGATCATTGACGTCATGGATATTTATAAACTGATGTCTGATAATGGTGAATAAATACTGGACAATTTGGCCTTGATAGATATATATGTGAACAGAGCAGATCCTGATCAGACAGATCACACATTCCATTTTATCTTGACTATCACTGTTTGCAATGACTTGAAAAGGGCACTTATATCAGGTAAAAGGTTAGGTGGAAGTGTTTTATATGCTGTTTTTAAATCCAATCTCTTTGAATAAATCTACCAAAAAGGAGCATTAACTAGAGAAAAGGAAAATGTTTAGAATTTTGTAGTTTGAAACCATTGTAATAAATAGAGCATTTGCTCCTATAGGAGCAAATGCTCTATTTATCACAATGATTTCAACAGGGGACCTCTGCAGATGCATCAAAAGGCGTCAATATGTGGGAATGGGTTAAAGATCTACTCTGCTCATATTTTCGCAAGTTTTGCGTAACAAAACAACTTCATAATCGGAATCTGTGTGGCTGAAAACTAACTTAGTGCCAAATAATAGGAATATGTGTACATCTTTTGAAGCTGATTGGTTTATACAAAAAATGGCAAAATATAACTTTATATAATAATACAATTAGCACAATGAAATGTATGTTTTTTAAACAATACAGTTGAATCTGTGTTCAGCGACCATCAATAAGATGTTTAAGTATGGGTCTGTAAGGTAGGTGGTAGCTTAATGCAGGTTAAAAGTAATGGAGAAAGCTCTGTGTCAACCGGAATCGCAATAAAAAACAGTTTTGCAATAATTATTGCAAAACCGGGTTTTATTGCAATCCCGGTTGCTACAAAGCTCCGATGGGAGCTTTTAGTATTACTTTTTCCCTGCATCACGCAACCACCTGGCCTGGTTGTAACACTCTTATGTTAACCCTTCGCTTGCTAATCGCGTCAATATACCTACCTGTAAATAGTGAAGACCCAGATGAGACAGCTCCTGCAGGAGCTGTCTCATCAGGGTATGCACTATTTACAAGTTGATTGTGCAACCAATGCACTCCACAGCAGTGATTGCACAGCGAAATACTTGTACACAGTGAAGATATATGTAATTATACAACAGGGCATGGGCAAAGAAGGAGAAGCGCAGGCCAGTTGAGAAATTTGGATTATTATTATATTCTGCGAGCAATAATGCTTTAGCGCAGACTTATTTATTCACATTATATGTTCTAAAGTAACTTGTTCTTAGCAAAGTAATGTCTTGGTTGTGTTGTGTTAACAAACTAAGGTAAATTATGCAACTTTGTTCAAAGTAATGCTATTATTATCATCATAATCGTTATTAGTAGTAGTGTTACTTATTGATGCATTTGTATTGATATATATGCAGTTGTTTGTCATTGTGATTGTATATGTGCCTCGTTTACTTTCTATACGTTCGTGTATCTGTGTGTAGTAGGTTTAATGTGTTTACTTGTGTGTTTCTGTGTGAATAACCTTCAATAATCTTCAGTAATCTGTAATCTGGATTATATATTCTGCGAGCAATGATGCTTTAGCGCAGACTTATTTATTTTTATTATTTTGTTTTATTTGTGGCAGTCATGCTGCACATATGTATTTTCAAAATATATATTTCTACGAGCCTTTTGGGCTTTAGCGCAGGCCAGTTGAGAAATCTGGATTATTATTATATCCTGTGAGCAATAATGCTTTAGCGCAGACTTATTTATTTTTTATTATTGTTGTATTTTTGGAAGCCATGACACATAAATGCATTTTTTGAGCTTTAGCACAGGTCAATTTGTGTAATCTGGATTATATATTCTGCGAGCAATAATGCTTTAGCGCAGACTTATTTATTTTCTTTTATTTGTGGCAGTCATGCTGCATATATGTATTTTCAAAATATATATTTCTGCGAGCCTTTTGAGCTTTAGCGCAGGCCAGTTGAGAAATCTGGATTATTATTAGATTCTGCGAGCAATAATGCTTTAGCGCAGACTTATTTATTTTTATTATTTTGTTTTATTTCCTGAAGCCATGACCCATATATGCATTTTTAAATATAAAGATCTGTGAGCTTTTGAGCTTTAGCACAGGCCAGTTGTGTAACTTGGATTATATATTCATATAAACGCAGACATGCTTATTTCTATTTTAATATTTTATTTGTTGCGGTCATGCCGCTTACATGTATTATAAAATATAAATATCGGCGAGCCTTTTCAGCTTTAGCGCAGACCAAGTTGATAAATTTGGTTTACATTTTCAATTACTGCTCATGAACAGACTCAATAAAACCGAGTCTGCAATTTTCTCTTTTTGTGTTGCATTTTTTGCTTTCGGGGGATCACCTCCCTTCAGAATGTATAATATATTCTGCGAGCATTTATGCGTTAGCGCAGACATCTTTATTTATATTATGTTTGTGTTATTTTGTGGCAATCATTCCGCATATATGCATGTTCAGACCTTTTGAAATTTGGCACTGGTCAAGTTGAGTAATTTGTATTTTTATAATATTCTGCCAGCTGACGGTTAACGTGGTGGAACTCAGCAAGATGTTACAGGACGGCTGGCAGCAGGTCATGCTACATGCGTTCAGCCACTGCAAACAACGCTGGGAACTAACTGTGTCGATCAACCTATTAAGTGTTGCAGGTAACAACAACCCTGGGTGCAAAATTCCATTGTCCTTTCAGTCTTGAAAGGCAGTCCCACTCCATTCCTCAGTCAATATTAAGATCAAAGAAAAAATGGGCTGATGAATTCATAGATTTCCGCGCTGTTCTTGTGGTCCTAAGCAGAATGAATCTTTACAATTCACCATAAATTCTCTGGAAACACCCTAAGTTCCCTAATGCCAAATAAAATTATTAAGCCATTCTTCACACCAACAATTGCCAGTTTTATGCTTGGGCTTGTGACTGTAGTCCCCATCTCCCTGTGTAAAAGCACCCCGGTTTGTTGGTGCTTGTTGTTGTAGGCTTTGTGCATGTTTTATGTATTTTATATTGTTTGTTACAGATCAGCATAGCTTACTTAGATGGGTTGGTAAACCTCAGCATATTCAGTTGATGCATTACTCATTGAATATGAAGATATTTATCATCCATCAGTAAAGGAATAACATTTTAATGGTAAAACAACAACAACTCAACTCTAAATTTGTTTCGGCATCCAGTGCATTAATTTTGCTACTTGCTTGGGCTAGTAGTATATATCGGTGCCAGAAAACACATTGTATACAATAAGGAAGGACTAAACTTTCTGACGATGTATTTTTTCTTTACATGATAGGAATATATGTTAAAGGCTGTGTCAGGTAGCTTGGCAACAACTATGTTGATTCAGTATTACTACATGCTTGGGCTTGTTGTAATGCTATGAAAGGCAATTTATACGCAACATATGTGTTGTTTTGGCAGCAGGGTTTGGTTTTGCATTTGCTGTTTAAAGCGTTTTTATTCTGGCTGTGTATAATCTATTATCTATTTTATTTTTGAAACATATATCAATGGACATATTCATTTGATGCATTACTCATTGAATATGAGGATATTTATCATTTATAAATGAATAACATTTTAATGGTAAAACAACATCAACTCTAAATTTGTTTCGTCATCCAGTGCACTCATTTTGCTACTTGCTTGGGCCTGTAGTATATATCGGTGTCAGACAACACACTGTATATACATTATGGAAGGACTAAACTGTCTGACGATGTATTTTTTCTATACATGATAGTAATGTCTGTTAAAGGTTATGCCAGTTAGCTGGACAACACATATGTTGATTCAGTATTACTGCGTGCTTGGGCTCGTTGTAATGATACGGAAGGCAATGTATACGCAGCAAAATATGTGTTGTTTGGCAGCAGGACTTGGTTTGCATTTGCTGTTTAAATTAGTATTATTCTGGCTGTGTATAATCTATTATCTATTTTTTAAAACATAGATATGAATGAACATACTCCTGTGATGCATTACTCATTGAATATGAGGATATTTACCATTCATAAATGAATAACATTTTATTGGTAAAACATCAGCAACTCTAAATTTGTTTCGGCATCCAGTGCACTCATTTTGCTACTTGCTTATGCCTGTAATATATATCGGTGTCAGAAAACACATTGTATATACGATATGGAAGGACTAAACTTTCTGACATTAATGATATTAATGTCTGTTAAAGGTTATGTCAGGTAGCTGGGCAACACATATGTTGATTCAGTATTACTACATGCTTGGGCTTGTTGTAATGCTATGAAAGGCAATTTATGCGCTGCAAAATATGTGTTGTTTTAGCAACAGGGCCTGGTTTGCATTTGCTGTTTAAAGCGGTATTATTCTGGCTGTGTATTATCTATTTATTTTTAAACATAGATATGAATGAACCTTATTTTTATGATAAGATATATTAAACGTTTCAACAAAACAACTTGTTTTAGGTATCAGATTATGCTATTTACAATTTACAATTGTACCAAGGAATACACCATTGTTTATTTACGTGACCTATCAGTCAAATTTATTAGCGAGTAAAGTCACTGCAAAGGGTTAAAGCCAAGCCTCTTTGCAAATTCATAAATGTAACAACTGTTATGAGCCAAATGATATTTCTTTGCATACAGACTGTTTTTATAACAGATTGGCTATTTAAATGCGTGTTATAGAGAAAAGACTTGTACATGTATTTACTTTTCGGCATTATGAATCTTATGCTAAGCTAGTAGAGGCTATAATTTCTACATAGGGGCTTCTTGGGAAGTTGTATACACACAGTGTTTAAGCATAATGTATGATTCACATGTACATGAGATGTCTAAAAGCTGTATTTGTTCTCAGCAAAGTGGAGTTCCTTTCTAAAAGAGTGCATTATCAAACACGCTTTGAGTGTTCATTGCTATTTGAGGGCAATATTACTTCACGTGTAGCCCACTTTACGAATCCTTTCACATACATACACTGGTATTGAATTTCTTTTTTATTCTGAGACATTCCATGTTATGGACACATCTATTATGGCATTTTCGATGCTCTTCATATGTATTTTTTTAACTTCTTTAGTCATACCTCATGATGCCAGGGCAACAACTTATTCGTTATTTCCTTTATGATTAACCAGTCATACATTTTGTTCAAAGTCAGATATTGTTATAATGTTAAATTAATATTGAGTTGTCTGCCCTGTCTTAAGGTAGAGGTGTGTAACTTTAACATTATATAAAAAAAATGTTTTATGTGAGTTAACCATAAACCATGTCTTAAGCTAGGAGTCTCGAGTATTTAACATTTCTCAGTCTTACTTTCCAAATTCCCCCCTCTTTGTTCAATGTGGGGAGCTAGTGTTTGCTAAGCAACCACTATCTTATGGCGGTTTCGATTGAACCCTCACATTGATCCTTATTGGATTTCATCAGTTTTATTTTAATTTGGTAAATGTTTCATATTCTTTTTACAAAATACAGAATACAAGGCCTTTTATCGGCCAAATAATCACAACTCGGTTTTTGTCATTCTGTTTTCTCACATGGTCATAAAGGGAAGCTATGCCTTAGCATCAGCGCATTTTATGACTATACGAGATAAACACAGACCGCATCCGAATCATGGCCGCACACTGTTTCAGCCGGCGTATTAGTCCGCAATTTAGCCTTTGTTTTATCATAACCTTTCGATCTGAACGCCATTTGAAAAATAACGAAAAATTTCCCACCACCTTCCCCAGACTCCGCCTCAATTTAGAGACTTTTAGTTTATTTTACTGTTTTAGTATACTTGTATTCAATTTTAGTTAGATTCTGTATTTATCTTTAGAAACTACGTTGTGTTTATGTGGCGGTTTCGATTGAACCCTCACATTGATCCTTAATCGATTTCACCAGTTTTATTTTAATTTGGTAAATGTTTCATATTCTTTTTACAAAATACAGAATACATGGCCTTTTATCGGCCAAATAATCACAACTCGGGTTTTGTCATTCTGTTTTCTCACATGGTCATAAATGTAATTATACAACAGGGCATGGGCAAAGAAGGAGAAATGTATTTTAAAATTCAGCAAGCGAAGGGTTAAATAAATGATTGACCACTTAAGGCATGTTCTGCCGTATGTGCATCATGCCAGCGTATTGTATCTGTCTTTGTATTGTTTGCGTTTAGCGTCACTTATCAGGTGTGGTCGATGGTAAGAGATACTCATCTCATCGTAACACTTTCAATGCTGAATGTTCAGCGTGGAATAGCCCGTCAGTGTTTCACTGTACAGTAGAACCCCTCTAATACGACCACTTAATTAATAAACATGTCTGTCTTTTATAAGCAGGTGGTTGCTTAATGCAGGACGAAAGTTATGCAGAAAGCTCCTATAGGAGCTTTCTGCATAACTTTCTTCCTGCATTAAGCTACCACCTGCCTTTGGCACTGTGAATCATGCCCCGTTCTGCTGGTCGTATTAGAGGGGGTTTACTGTATATATTACTCAGTATGAAATGGCTTAAAATTGATATATGATTTTGAATGAACAAATGTGCAGACACTGATCAGAGAGCTCCGTTGATCTGGATCTACGCTGTTTGTAAATACACAGGCATTGAAAGAGTTAAAAAGTGTTAGTACGAACCAATTACAGAATTATTATAATCCGATACTGCGATCCTTAGTTGATTTAATTATTTGATAACATCATTATTGATCTAACACTATTGTTTTATTGTTTTAAAGTGTTTAATAATATGTTAACCCTTTGATTTGAATGCTGAACTGTCAAAGTAGAATGCCCGATCATTGTTAGGGTCCATTTGGTATAAAAGGATAACATTTTCCAGATAAGTTTGAATGACAATCAGCGCAGATCCTGATCAGAGGGTTCATCTAGGAACCATCTGGTAGGCCTGTCTTGTTTTAAAATATCAACACACTCGATTCCAACATTCAAAGGGCTAGAAGTCAATATAAATGCTTTATAGTCATAGAATGGCCAACAAGAACTCTACAGCCACTTTTCATAACCATAACAACTAAATGTGTCTCATTATATCTCAAGTGCGTATGATGAATTTTTGCATTAAACTATTATTGAAAGCATATTAGATTTCATAATGGGAGCAGATAGTAATATAATATACTTCACTTTGTAACGATATACCAGATAACGAGTCTTACTTGAGTGGTAAATACATTGTATAAAGTGAATGCAGTTTATGACATACAGTAAAATCTGCCTTTAGAGGCCTTATAATGAATATCATAACTACAGATAAAGGTGCGTACACAAATACTTAAATCGGCATTTCTCCACCAAACCCTATACTGTGACCACTCTTTAGAATCGTCTCTTCAAGACGATTCTAAAGAGTGATCACAGTATAGGGTTTGGTGGAGAAATAAAGGATCTATTCTTGAACATGTTTAAATTTACGCATCTTATCTGGACCTCTGAATATGTGTGGGGATTGATAAGAGCATGTGGTTGCTTAAAACAGGACGAAAGTAATATAATATGGAAAGTTCCTAGAGAAGCTTTCTGCATAACTTTCGTCCTTCAATAAGCTGTCTTAACCCCCCAAATTAGCGCGTAGTGTTATGGTTGATGCAGACAGGTATGGTCTATCGTATGTTTTTAAACGGATGTCCAGATAAAATTCGTAAAATTTAACATTTTCAACAATAGCTCTTTTATTTCTCTACCAAACCCTGTACTGTGACCTCTCTTTAGAATCGTCTCGAAGAGTCAAAGTATAGGATTTGGTGGAGAAATGACGATTTTAGTATATGAGTACGCACCTTTATCTGTAGCCCCGTTTTTTCTTGGGTCACCTTACATGCAAACGTTTACAAGTACTTTTTGACGTCTACGCAGATTGTGCCCTGGTTTGTTTCTTAACCCTTTATCCCTTGAATACTAATATAAGAAAAGGTGACAGTACGAATATTACTAAGACGATATTCGAAAAATGTTAAATGAACATAGACATGTTTAATCATGGCAGAAACTGCAGAACTTTATCTTATTTAATCCCATAAGCAAACAGAGAAGATTAATATTCGTGACAGAAAGGGTGCGACTATATTATAGGAGTGCTGATAGACTCTTGAATGTAATACAATATACAGCACTCTTGTTTTGAAATCTACACTATTGTATTTAACCCCTTACTTTATATATACTCATGTTTTACAGAGTAGACCCAGATAACACATGTTCTGTATGAGCTGTTTGATCAGGGTCTGCTCTGTTTGCTAATTGAGACCTATAGATATAAGTCCTTAGTTTATGCCACAGCCAAACATTCCGATAGTTCATGTGCCATTATAAACAAAATTCTAACTGATATTCAATTCGTTGTTATGTATTATATTAGAGTAAGAACTACTTTTTTTTAATTTAAAAAGTTACTGTTTAACCCTTTCACCGCCAATGTCGCAAAACTGCACCACGACAGATAGTGCAGTCCCAGATCAGACGCCGCCTTGAAAAGGCGGCATCTGATCAGGGACTTCACTTTTTGTCTCAAACTCTATTTCTATATTATGTGCTTTATTCCTTTTGGAATTTGTATTTATTGATCTCATTTCCTTATTATACCAAATGATTGAACAAAAGTTGTTTGCAGACGACAATTAGAAATTTGGCGCCGAAAGGGTTAATAATTGTTGCAGATATGTTTTAACTAATTATTTACAGGATACTTTTAGTTACACGGTTATTTGGCAGGGTGTACGGGCTGATCCAAGGGTATATTTTCTCTTCGTTGTACTAAAGACGTAACTGTGGCATTAGGGACGATTCGATTACCAAACGCGATGTCCTTAACCCATTACTTCATAGGGTATTTTAGATCCAATCTCTTCAAATGAATAAATCTACCAAAAAGGAGCATTAACTAGAGAAAAGTAAATTTTTAGAATTGCGTAGTTCTGAAACCATTGTGATAAATAGAGCATTTATCACAATGGTTTCAAAGATTGACTTTTACAGAGGCGTAAAAAGTCGTCAATATGAGGGAGTGGGTTATCACATACCTTCATAGGCTTTATATACATCTACTGAACAGGAGCAATTACTAGGAAAGACTGAACTTTTACAATCAGGTAGTTCTGAAACCATTTTGATAAACAGAGCATTTGCTCATAATGAGCAAATGCTCTGTTTATCACAGTGGTTTAAAAATAATGATTTTTACAGAGACGTCAAAAATTGTCAATATAAGGGAATGTGGCAAAAGGCGTCAATATGAGGGAATGGGCTAACTGAAAGAAAGCTGAGCAATTTTAAACTGAGTAACAACTATCTGACAGTGGCAAACCTTTATAGCTTTCTGAATACAAGCTGACCTTTGCTCGGAGCTTATCTTGTCCACTAATTGATATTTATTCGATTAACTCGTTCTGTTGAATATGACAGATAAAACAGCTCTAATAAATGTCGGGTATGGTCAAGAAGTAATTTGTCAAGATAGGGAACAATTGTCAGCATAATTAATATATGGAAATACAAAGTCAACTTGTTTAAACTTATCATGTTCAGCATGCCCTGGTTGGAATTTGCAACCAGCTTGGTTCCAGATGAGACGCCGGATAATTCGGCGTCTCATCAGGATCCAAGCTGGTTGGCACTCTGTCGATGATTTTCCAAGAGTTTGAACACACCAGAAGTAAGGAAATATTGTGGAATTTAAGAGTTTGAAGCATGTACATATTGTTTTACTCCAGGATAAGGTGTAAAGCTTGGAAGCCTATCTGTCCATCGTCATATTGCTGATACCATCGCTTTTATCAAACAGCCATTTATCAGACAAAGTACATTTTTGCCTTTTTGTAATTAATAAACAATGGCTATCCCTTATTGTACCACTGCCATACAATGTACAGTATTTTTATACCAGTTCTTGCTTTGTGAACAGACGCAGTTAACATCATAAGCTTGCAATACCTTCCATCATAACACTAACAAGACGTTTGTGTTTTTTCTACTATTGAATGACGTGTTTATTTATAATAGAGTGTGTTAGCCTAGCGGAAGACATTCCAGGACAAATGCATTTAGGATAGCAAGTATGCAGTCCTGTTCATTGCCATAACTATGGGAATTCCTATACAGGGTATTGCAGTGATAAATAACGTTCCTCAATAAATCTTTTCCTTTGATCACGACTGTTATATTATTTTATGTCCTTGGAAATGGTGAGAGAAGGCATCGTGGCTTATTTTTGCTGCATTGCCTCAAAACTACTAAACTCTACAAATGGTGACACCATTAACCTCTTCCCTCATATAAACGCATTTTCGCGCATTTGCAAACATAGTAGACCCAGATCAGACGGCTCCTATCAGAGCCGTCTGATCAAGGTCTGCTCTGTTCGCTTAGACATGATATAGATCTGATTCTACAGGTTTTGTCCAAGCAAACATTTTCCTTGAACAGTTTACATTATAAAACTTCAGCTAATAAATATTCACGATTTTATAATTTCTCACAGAAATACTGAACAGGGAAAGGGTTAAAGACTCCCAAACAACACACTAAATATAAACATAGTAAAGTGCCTCTAATATGACCCTTGATAAGTCAGATTATGGATACTTAAAACAGGTGGTAGCTTAAATTAGGACAAGCATTATGCAGGAAGCTTCTACAGGCGATTTCTGTATTACTTGTGCTATGCATTAAGCAACCACCTGCTTGTTTTAACCTTTCCCTCCTACAGACGACATTTGAAGCATCTGTAAAAGTAACTTTTGAAACCAGTGAGATAGATAAAGCCTTAGATCTATAGAGGCAAATGCTCTATTTATCACAATGGTTACAAAACTATTCAATTCTATTTTTCCCTTTCTCTAGTAAATGCTCCTTTTCGGTAGATTTATTCAAGCAGGATGGGTCTAAAAATAGTCTTTAGGGAATTGAGTTAAAACTTATACAGTAAATTCTCGTTTATTCGAACACTAAAATGCGTATTATTATTGATCTGTAAGACAGGTGGCAGCTTAATGCAGGGTAAAGGTCAGGCAGAAAGCTCCTCTAGCAGCTTTCTGCATGACTTTCACCATGCATTAAGTAGCCACCTGCATAAAAGGGTCTAAATATATTATAAAGAAAACTCGAATAATCGAGATTTTATGGTATGTTAATAAAGTATGTGGTCGCTTTAGCCACACTCTGCTGTATATACACCCGTTTTCTCCATAATCCAAACTTTTTCGGCTTTGCAAGCAGGGTAGTCCCAGATCAGACAGCTTCTATGGAAGTTTGCTTATGTGTGTAAACAATGATTATCTACATGACCATTTGAAAAACTATTATAAGCCAACAGAGCAGACTCAGATTAGACAGCTCCCACGTTAGTCGTCTGGTCTGGATCTTCTCTGTTTGCAAGGCCGTAAAAGACGTTTTTTATGGAGTAAAGAGTTAACACGAACCTGTTCGTTGATTCTAAGTGGTTTGGTGGTGGCAGAATTATGCCACCACAGACAACATTCACAAAATAGAATTTCTTTAACCCATTACTCCATGAATATTTATGTGTATGAATATCAAATAGCTGATTGTTATGACGTCATAAAGAAGAGGCCTTTTACAATGACATGTACTGTAGAATAAGCATTAATGTTACTTTATAAGCAAACAGGGCAGATCCTTCTCAGGCCGCTCCTGTGTCTACTCTGTTTGCAAAGGTGCTCTCTGTGAGGTGGAAGGGATAAGGCGACCACTTAATGAAATACTACCAGTGTAATTAACCTTGCTCTGTTCTATAGCTATTTAAAATTTCAATATCTACTGAATATTCATGGATAGGCGTGCATATGATAAAATATGGAAGGTGGTATATTGTAGCCATTTTTAGAAACTAAAGAAACCGATCTATTAAATTCCACTAGCAAACAGAGCGAGCAGACCCTGATCAGACGGCTCCTATAGGAGCCGTCTGATCTGGGTATACTCTGTTTGCAAAGGTTTGAAAATGCGTTTATATGAAGGAAATTGTTAAAGGCACATAGCAACTTCTATTGATGCAGATAACTCCACAAAATAAGTTTTACATTTCACGCAGCATTTAGCTATATAAAGTTTTATTATAAACCATATCTTAATTATTTCTTCGGAATTATCATTTTGGACAGCTCAACTATATCCATCTCAACTATATCCATATCCGCTATTTCTTTTTTTCTACCGGATTCGGCGTTTCATCAGGATCCAAGTTTTGACACTAGATCAAGAGTCAAAATTGCACCAAATTTCAGTCGACTTTCCACCATGAATATTCATGTAACAAATAATGACGTCATAAATATCAATTCGGTTAACTTGCTATAATATCACATGGACACAATCATGCATTTTAGCCATGGCCTAAACTGTAGAATCATAGCTATAGTACATCATAAGCAAACAGGTCAGACCCTGGTCAGACGGCTCCCATAAAAAGGCGTATTTATGGAGTAAAGGGTTACAAGAATATTCGAAGACGATGAAAATATGATACAGAATGAAATGAATACTGTGATACCAAATGGTAAAACACAGATATAGATTCTGAAAATAACAAGTGTTATGCCTGTTAGTTGAATAGTAATTTGGGATAGATGAATGATCGACCCATCTTCTTTCTCTTATGAAACATATACCGGCATACATCTTTTACTTACATTTCTATGTTACGCTGCTGTCATATTATAAATATCAGCTATTCATCTGCTTTCATTGTTTAATGTTCCCCCTCTTTGTTTCAGACAACATAATTACAGTATCACACAGTCATCACAAATTCGCCCATGGCTGAGACAGAGTTCATGGTTTCTACTGTACTGTCTGTAGGAGAGGGCCATAAACACGTTTTTTAAGATCATAGAAAGGAGTTAACTGGGGTTATACTTTGCACCCATTCTTTTGTAAGTGGTAAAAATGATTTATGGGTCAAATTATTATCCAATAAACTAATCTTAATAGTCTTTAATTATTTGATAAGCAACATTGCGTACGTATCCTACTTCTTAACCCTTTCCTTCATATAAACGTGTTTTCACGCATCTGCAAACAGAGTAGACCCAGATCAGACGGCTCCTAGAGGAGCCGTCTGATCAGGGTCTGCTCTGTTTGCTAATGGAATTTGATAGATATGTTTCTTTAGTTTCTAAAATGGCTTCAATATTCCACCTTCCATATTTCATTACAACTATTTTGTCCATGACTATTCAATAGGTATTGAAATTTGTAAGTTACATAGAACAGGGAAAGGGTTAAGAGACATACGATACGGTTAAAACATGTTAGAAATGGTCAATAAATCAGTTATATTTCCTGTGTGGTAAGTAAGGACTTGACATTCGTTTTATAGGTACAATCATTACTAATCTATTTTTCCAAAACGATAAAGGACTGTCTTACTATAAAACAATATGGAAACATATTAGGTTTCAAGAACAGCAATAGATTAAAACACATAAACATTAAAGAGAAACGATATACGAGATATAGGAAGTTCTTGAGTGTTAATTGAAACTGGAGAGTTTTTAAGAGAGCATTATGAAACCCGTTTAACCCTTTCCCTCACGCATTTGTAAACAGAGTAGACCCAGGTCAGACGGCTTATGTAATAGTCGTCTGATCAGGGTCTGCCCTGTTTGCTAATGGAATGTAGAAGAGTAAATATAAGCTTTTCCTACTGAGTGGCCTCATATTGGCGACTTTTGACGACTCTGTAAAAGACATTTTGTGAAACCATTATGATAAATAGAGCATTTGCTCCTATAGGAGCAAATGCTCTATTTATCAAAATGGTTTCAAACTACAATATTCTAAAATTTTCATTTTTCCTAGTTAATGCTCCTTTTCGGTAGATTTGTTCAAAGAGGTTGTATCTAAAAATAGCCTATGAGGGAATGGGTAAACACTGATGGGCTATTCCACTCTAATATATCAGGATTGAGAGGCTTCAATTGACAGTCAATACTCTACTGATGAAGACCCTTCCAGAATACCTTTCTCGACTAAACAGACGAGTAAGTAATGTATGAGTAAGTAGACCTCTTCCCGTCCCCAAAAAGAAAAAACTAATTTATCTTTTCTTTTTTTTTAAAAAAAAAGGTGACATACTGTTTGAGAATAGAAGCTAACAACACTTTTTGTGGAATGCAAATGTCATGAGTTCTAAAGGTTAACTTGCATTGACACGGGCACTAGACCGTTTACTACGACACAAACTAATTTTCGCTACTTTGTCAAGGAACGATTTGCATATAAAATAGTAGATAACTGATATATTGCAACTCTTAAAGCTACTTCGCTCGGGTTTCCAGACCAATTTGACCTTTTCCCTGCCAATTACGAATTGGTTAGCAATAAGCAAGCACCTTGGACGACAGCTTAACCCTTTCCCTGTTCTATATTTAGGCCAAATGTCAATACCTACTGAATGTTCATTAACAAAATATGGACGGTGGAATATTGTAGACAGTTTAGAAAGCAAAGAAATAGATATATCAAATTCTATTAGCAAACAGAGCATGCAGACCCTGGTCAGACGGCTCCTCTATTTGCAGATGCGTGAAAATGTATCAGGGAAAGGCTTAAGATGAATAGACGCAAGTCGCTTGAACCTCTCTCTAGATCATGTTTGTTTTTTTGAAAAACAATCTATTAAAGTCGAGACTATTTTTATAGTGAATAAGCGGGCGGTTTCCTACATTAACTCTTTCCCTGTTGTATATTCATGCAAGAAATAATGACGTCATGAATATTAATAAGATTATTTTTTATAACGGCATATGAACACGGAACAGTTTGGCTAAGGCAGTTCTCGGCTGAAGAATCAGATCTATATTACACCATAAGCAAACAGAGCAGACCCTGATCAGATGGCTCCTATAGGAGCCGTCTGATCTGGGTCTACTCTGTTTGCAGATGCGCGAATTTGCGCTTACTTAGGGGAAAGTGTTAAAGGGGATACGGTTAAGCTCATTCTTATACTAGCCAGTATCCCGCTATCTACGAGTACGACCCGACTCGGAACCCTTTCTCTGTTCTATGTTTATTCCAACTTCAAATACCTACTGAATATTCATGGACAAAATAGGTATATTAAAATATGGAAAGTGGGACATTATAGCCATTTTAGAAAGTAAAGAAACAGATCTTTCAAATTCCACTATCAAACAGAGTAGACCCTAATCAGACGGCTCCTATAGGAGCCGTCTGATATGGGTTTACTCTGGTTGCAAATGCGTGAAAAGGCGTTTATATGAGGGAAAGTGTTTATTGTAAACCAGGATCCAAGCTGTCTATTACTCAGTCAATCATTTCTCAAAGGCTATATCGAATCGGAAGTAGTCAAAAGTTATGACAGCTCTAAATTTCAGGAATCATCATATTTGACAGAGGGACATTGGTTACATGTAACTTTGAATGCGACACACGCAGGAACTGTCATTTGCGAACAGTGTAGATTTAGATCAGAGGGCTCTAAGGGGAGTCCTCTAAATTAGATTATTCACTGTTTGTCAATCAAAATCCTCTAGCTAGTTTAAGGCTGAGTGGCCAGAGTTATACTCTGATGGGCTATTCCACTCAGAAAAATCAGTGTTGAAATGTTTATAGGGCCCAAGGCGTACACCAACTGCGGATGGCACATCCCTGTCACACCATAAAGCCATTTAACCCTCTCACCGCCAGTGTCGCATATCGTGCAGTCCCAGATCAGAAGCCGCCTTTTCAATGCAGCGTCTAATCAGGGACTTCACTTTTTGTCCCAAACTCTATTTCAACATACTGTGCTTTATTACTTTAAAATTTGTATTTATTTATCTTATTTCCTTATTTTAGCGAATGATTTACTAAAATATGATTGCAGACGACAATTAGAAATTTAGCGCCGAAAGTGTTAACCTTTTATAAGCTATTCACGATATGTCTTACCAAAGCAAACAGCTCGGATCCAGACCAGATTTCTGATCAGGATCCGAGATTAACCCACTTATTCCCATATTATTTAACCTAACCCCGTCCAGGTTTACATTGGAATCCATCTTTCATGTGGAGGGGCATAGCAAACAAAATATTTAATGGAATAAGTCATGCGCATTAATGGGTTAAGCGAAAAGTGCAGACCCTTTTCAGAGGACTCCTTTAGGAACCCTCTGATCTGGGTATGCATTGTTTGCCTATTTCCCTATTAAGGGACACTAGGCACTAATCGATTAAAAGTATAAATGAATTTAAAAGTTAATGCTGAAACTATGTTATGTATACCAAACCTGTTGTATTTTTATTTACGTCCGATTTGTTCAAGTCTTGTTGTGAAGTATTAAATTTTAATATTGGGCAATATTGACCACTTCCGGTTCGTCCAGGATTTTGAGATCTAGCGACAGGGTATCAAATAGTTTGGATCATGCTGAGTTGCCGTTTTACTCGACGTCTGATCTGGATCCAAGCTGTTTGTAAATGCGTGTCCGGTCGCTCTTGGCACGATGCGGTTGAACTATTAAATGCACTAAGGTTTCACTTATGGAACAGCTCAAGAAAATGATAGTGTCTACTCCCACCCACAGTAAAGATGGAAATAAATCATGCTATATAGTCAGTTTCAAATTGATATCCATATTGCTATTAAATCGTAAATTGATATTTATGAGGGAAAAAATAACTACAAAACTAATTTGTATTACAGGACCCACATATATCAGTACACAGATTTATGAAATATTACCCCAAAACGTGTTGCCTGCCAAACTCGTCGTCTAGGTTCAAGTTTGTCCACGACTCTCATATGTATTGTAGAAGGTTTTGCATAATATTATATCATTATTATCATCATACCGTAAAACATATCTACAGCGACTACACAAAATAAGTCTAATTCTTGGGTTTTAAGAATGGCGGTAGCTTAATGCAGGACGAAAGTTATGCAGAAAGCTCCTCTAGGAGCTTTCTACATAACTTCCGTTCTGCATTAAGTAACAGCCTACTCTTATATATCACTATGTTTATTGAATGTGTTCTAGCTACAGACAGGTTCGACTGTGGCATAGGCATTCGATCAGCCTGACAAATCTTGCTCTGAAAAAAACAACAAAAAAACTTTCATAACTATACCATGTGAAACTATTTTTGAGTAGATCAGAGCACATTTGGCAAGTTCTCTTCTTATTACTAGCATTCATCCGGCTAACCTCGGTTTGGCTCGCATTTGCAAACAGCTTGGATCCAGATGATACGTCGAGTTACCCGGCGTCTCATCAGGATAACAGCTGTTTGACACCCGGTCGTTAGATCCTCAAAGTCTTGAAACGAACCGGAAGTAGTCACAATAGCACCAGATCCAGATATGAGCAGTCATAATTATTTCACAAAGGGTGTGACTGTACAAAAAAGAAGTCACGTGCTTTGTAGGGCATAAACTTTGACCTGATTTGACTTGATCTCTGACTTGGCAATATTTCAGTTCTAGTGCTACGTACATGTTTACACGTGCAAAAATAATAAAAATGACACTCGAGTATTTTCAAACCGTATAGACTCAGTCAAAAAAAGAATAATGGCATATTTCAAAGTCGGCATCAAACGACGAATGATATACACGGAAATACATTAAATTGGAACTGATTTAATTCTGTTGTCAAATTATAAGATATCTAGAAGAACAGGACTGTTCCCGTTATGTTCGTTTTTTCATCACATGAAATTTTCACTAAATTGACCTATATTTGATTATTGTGTCCCGGTTCGTTCCATAACCAGTAGACCCATATCAGATGGCTCCTGAAGGAGCCATCTGATCAGTGTCTGCTCTGTTTGCTTATTAAATAATATAGATATGACTCTGCAATATCTGCCCTTACCAAACTTTCCCATGTGTACATGCCATTGCAAAAAAATGAATCTAATTAATGTTCATGACGTCATTATATTTTACACGAATATTCATTGAGTAAAGGGTTAAACCTATAATTGATTATGATTGGTGCATATGTAATCATGGTTTCGTCGCTAGCACGCAAAGAGTTAAGGGTTTACCTTCCACAATGATTTTAGTTTTGATAACCAGGTGATTTCTCATTACAGAACAAACATAATGCGGATTGCTCGTTCACTCCTATTACTGTGATCTTGTATTAATCTCACGCCAGCTTTTAGCACTTCACCTGGTGCATATTCATGTAAGAAATAATGGCATAATATATACATGTATACATATAAATAAGCTGGGTATTTATGGTGATATAATATTATGAATATATGGCATAATAGTAACTATGGCAGAAACTGCAGGATCAAATCTGTATTATTTCATAAGCAAACAGTTTTTTTTTATAATGGCCCTTTTTTTGTGGCCGCCATTTCAGAAATGTAGAATCAGATCTATATATTCCTTAAGCAAACACAGCAAACCCTGATCAGACGGCTCCTATACAGAACCCATCTAATATGGGTCTACTATGTTTGCAAATGCTTGGGAATGCATTTCTTATGTTTAACACATTGTCCCATAGTGACGCATTTTCGCGCCTCTATAAAATTCACACTGTGAAACCATTGTGATAAATAGAGCATTTGCTCCTATAGGAGCAAATGCTCTATTTATCACAATGGTTTCAAATTAAAAAAAATCTAAAAAATTCCTTCTCTCTAGTTAATGCTCCTTTTCGGTAGATTAATGAAAAAGGTTGGATCTAAAAATAGCCTAGGAGAGAATGAGTTAAAGACCATGAACTAGACTTTTCTGTAATGTTGGCTTAAGACCGGTTTGACTGCATCTGTCTGAATACTGTATAACTATAAAAATCTACCAAAGAATCTACCCCCTACCACCGACCTTTGGTACAGTACAGTTAGATTGCGTTATTTTTAGTACTAACCTGTATATAAACCTGCGTGATACAAAATATCAAGTAACAAAAGCTTACAGATAAGACAGCCATCCACTTACGATCAGAATCGATCTAGACGATAAGTAACAATAATTTGCTTCAATCAGAGTCCTGGACCGCAGCTGATATAAGATAAATTAACGCTTATATATAACTACCGCGACCTGACTGGCTGGATCCAGATGAGACGCCGAGTAACTCAGCATCTCAAGATCCAAGCTGTTTGACACTTGGTCAATATTTCTAAAATCTTGATCAAACCGGATGAAATCTAAATTAAAACGGAATAAATTTGAGCAGACATTATTTTTTCACAGCTTCGCAAGGGTTACAGTAAACCCACTTTAAAGCAAAAAACGTAATAAATAAGCACACGCGCCTTTAAACCTTTAAGTACTCCATGAATATTCATGTAAGAAATAATGACATTATGAATATTTATTAAATCAGGTGAATTTAAATGGCATGTGACCACAGAAATATTAGGTCATGACAGAAACTGCAGAACCATAATCTATATTATTTCATAAGCAAATAGAGCAGACTCTGCTTAGACGGAGCAGGCCCTGCTTAGACGGCTCCTATAACAAGGGTAGATATTTTAATGTTCGGTTAACCCTCCGCTTGCTATTCACGTCAATATATGTGCCTGTAAATAGTGAAGACCCAGATGAGACATCTCCTGCAGGAGCTGTCTCATCAGGGTCTGCACTATTTACAAGTTGATTGTGCAACCAGTGCACTCCACAGCAGTGATTGCACAGCGAAATACTTGTACACAGTGAAGATGTATGTAATTATACAACAGGGCATGGGTAAAGAAGGAGAAATGTTTTTTAAAATTCAGCAATTCAGAATTCTGTTTAACCCCTTTACTGCTGTTTACATTTTTAGCAAACATAATAGACCTTGATAAGACGGTTTCTATACATGAGACATCTCAGCAGGATCACCCTTGTGTGTCTATGAAATAGTAAATATCTGGCTCTATACGGTAATTCATTCCATGGTCAAACATTGACTTGTTCATTGTGGCATTGTAAAAGTTCAGCTAATTAATGTTCAACCATTTACTGTTTCTTTCATGAATATTCATTAGGTTATTCAGTTACTTTCATGAATATTCATAAGGTTAAGGGAAATCACGTGTCAGCATTTAATGTTTTATTCCGCTAATCGCGTCCTGACTCGTATTTATAAACAGCTTGGACCCAGATGAGACGCAGAGTAACTCGGCATCTCATCAGGATCCAAACTGTTTGACATTGTGTCAACTGATCGTATCGGAAGTAGTCAAATGTACACGTAAACGAAATTTGAGCTGACATTTTTTTTCACATGCGATTGTGCTTAAGTCTTTACTCCAGGAGTATCATTGTAAGAGATAATGATATCATGCATGCTAATAAGTTTGTTTTAATGACACATTATCCCCTAGTGACGCATTTTTGCGCATCTATAAAAGTCAATTTATGAAACCATTGTGATAAATAGAGCATTTGCTCCTATAGGAGCAAATGCTCTATTTATCACAATGGTTTCAAACTACAAAATTCTAAATTTTTCCTTTTCTCTAGTTAATGCTCCTTTTCATCAGTAGATACATTCAAAAAGGTTGGGTCTAAAAATAGCCTATGAGGTAATGGGTTATTGGCACATGAACACAGGAAAGTTTGGCCACGGAAGAAACTGTAGAAATACATTTAGTATTTCAAAAGCAAGAAAATCAGATCCTGAGCAGCTGGAGCCCTTCTATGGGAACCGTCTGATCAGGGTTTACCCTGTCTGCAAAGGCGTAGAAACGCGTATTTATGGAGTAAAGGGTTAATGCTCTTTCCTACGGACATAGCCGGGGCGGGGGCCACTCTTTCGCCTATGCATATTGTCGGCTGCAATGTATGTCGTCTGTTTCAATTTTTCAGATTGAAATTTCTTCCATTTTGTTTTGAAAAAAGTTTGGATATTGAGACCCAACTATTTTCAGAGATGATCACAACTTCACAAGTTAGTCATTAGCAACGAAAGAGTTAATGAAGTATTGAGCTCCGTTAGGAGGTGAAGTGTTTTCACTATTCAGCTGACAAACTGAATTTTTTAAGTGGTCACTTCAGAGACATTTTACTTACATTCTATTTTATATGAGGTGGTAATTGTCATTTTCTATATGTATCGGTCTTCCCATATTCAACTGTTGTATTGTCAGTTTGGATCCTGATTAAACATCAAATTATTTAGCGTTGCGTCTGTATCTTAACTGTTTTTCAAATATAATTACAAACTTTATACATCGCGCATTCAGAGTTCAAATCATACTTTTAAGTACTAAATCTCGTTTACCCTTTAAACACCAGTTTTTCAAAGTGGAATGATCCAACATTGCTTATCAGTATAGTCTATTCAGTATTAAAAAGGTTATAATTTGCAAGAGGATTGTTAATGACAAACAGTGCAGATCCTGATCAGAGGGCTCCGATCTGGATCTACACTGTTTGCAAATATCAACTCACCCATTTCCCCACATTCAAAGCGTAAACCATAAATCATAAAACTGGTTAATAAAAAATAACTATAAATTAAGTAAAAGGTTATAAAAAGTAATAACGTGCAAATTGAATCTTGTGAAGGGTCTGCTACAGACAGAAACCGTTTCACGAAATAATTACGTTTCTCAAGTGCTTATGGATGATTTGGCCTATTACTCCATATTCATATCGTTTAACCCCTTCCTTCCCTGTTGTATATTCATTTAAGAAATACTGATGTCATGAATATTAATTAGATTATTTTTTATATATAGGCATATGAACACAGGACATTTTGGCTCAGGCAGAAGCTGTAGAATCAGATCTATATTACACCATAAGCAAAAAGAGCAGACCCTGATCAGACGGCTCCTATATGAGCTGTCTGATCTGGGTCTACTCTATTTGCAGATGCGTAAATATGCGCTTACATAAAGGAAAGGGTTAATAGCCTCTTAAAACAATGTAGGCCCAGCTCAGACGGATCCTGCGGAAACTGTCTAATTAGGGTCTGCTCTGAATAATCATGGCTAAAAAAAGTCTTGTTTTTATACGCCATTATATAAATTCCTCTAATTGATTACATGAATATTCATTAAGTAAATAGTTTATATGAAATTATAATAGATATGAATCCACAGTTTCTACAAATACCAAAATATTCCTGCGAGCATATACATGTACCATTATAAACACTCAGCTTATAAATATTCATGACGTCTGTCATTATTTCTTACATGAATATTTAACAGGGAAAGCTGGTCGAACATTCCGCTGAAAACTCACACATGAGCTTCCTGTGCACAGTAAAATCTCTCTAAACCGGAATTCTAGTATAATATTATTAAGATACTTTAAGGCAGGTGGCTGCTTAATGCAGGGTGAAAGTCATGCAGAAAGCTCCTCGAGGAGCTTTCTGCATGACTTTCACCCTACATTAAGCTGCCACCTCTCTCCAATACCGATATTTATCGTCCGGTTTAGAGAGGTTTTACTGTACCTTGCACTCTGTAACCCTTTACTCCATGGATATTCTTGTAAGAAACACTACCATAATGCATTTTGATTCGATAAACTTTTTATAACGGCACTTGAACACAGGGAGTTTGGAAATGGTGAATACTGAAGACATACTATAATCTTTTAAGCAAACAGAGCAGACCCAGGTCAGATGGCTCCTACAGGAGCTATTTTATCTGGATCTACTCTGTTTGCAAAGGCCTGGAAATGTGTATTCATGAAGTATAGTTTTAAGATCCCATAGTGTGTGCTATTGTCAAAAGTTACAATATATACAAAATAATATAATTAATATTATCTATTACATGAATATGCATGGTGTAAAGGGTTAAAAATTACCGAATTAATTTATTTAATGGTCGCCATAGACAGGTTCTGAACGTTGAAAGTTCCTACTAGTCAACAATCATATGCATATTATACATGTAGATGTGTAAACAGTTTTTTCTTTAAAGGAAACTTCTTTATTTCTCCATCAAACCCTATTATTGTGACTATCCCAGAGACAATTCTAAAGATTTTAAAAAAGACCAATATATTTTTAACTTTTGTTGTTAATTTGTGATACGTGTACCGTTTATAAGACATGATTTAGAAGCAAGCAGCCATAATTTGGCATGCACAGTGTTAAATTCAAATTTGTGAAAACAATACTACGGCTACTTAATCTTGAACTGAATTCCATGACCTAGAAAACGTAAACGTTAAAAGCCAGTGGTTAACACATGTGCCTCCCCTCCACCCGTGTCCACTCCCTTTTCCTATACTGTCAAAAACGTTAAAAGGGGGCAGTAATTACATTAATAGGAATTAGATCCGAACGAAATTGTAGGCGCACATATTCAAATGATAATAAGAATAATAAACTTTCAACAAATTTGACTAAAAACTGTTGAAAGAAAGCTTGTACCATGTACAACAATAGTGCCAAAATGTCACAATATACGCCCGTCAAATGTCTGGAAGTTGAAAGGCCAATTTTAGGTCATTACTCAAAGGGGAGATAAATGCGGAGTGTCAATGGTAATCTTGCTATTTATTGAGACATTATGGCAATATACATGCTGACCAAATTCGAAAAGGATTGCATTACGATTGTTCGAGTTAGAGAGCGGACACGCAAAAGTTCACCGAAATTTATAACGTAGAGGGAGATCATTCTTGAGTGTCAGAGACAATCTTGCTGACTATCGAACTTGACTGAGAAATTATGGTAATATCCATGCTGATCAAATTTGAAAAAGGTTGGATTATATTTGAGTTAGAGAGCGGACAAGCAAAAATTCACGGCAATTCATAAAGGGGAGATAATTCTGGAGTGTCTGGAGGCAATCTTACAGGTTATCGAGACATTATGGTAATATACTATCTGACAAAATTTGAAAAGGATTGGATTACATTTGTTTGAGTTAAGAGAGCGGACATATTATGGTAATATACATGCTGACAAAATTTGAAATGGACTGGCTTGCATTGTTTCAGTTAGAGAGCGGACGTACAGACGGAAAGACAGACAGTACCAAGTCTGAAAATGTGTCTACAGTTTGACAGACAGACGGACAAACAAACCCATTCCAGTATACACGTACCTCAATAAATTCGTTGGGTGAGTTTAAAAACACTGGATGCAGTATGTAATATAAATAACAAAACCTTATAAAGTTTTAAAAATTGTATTTAAATCATAAACAATTAACAACTAAACAACAAGAGGGCCAGAATGGCCCTGAAGCGCTCACCAGACAATCAGAGGAGAAGATTTTCAAAGTTTTCACTATATGTTTCTATTGAATTTTAAAGCTGGCTACTCCTGGGGCAGGGCCAATTTTGACCACAGGGGCATAATTTATATAACATTTGTAGAGGACCTGAACATGAAGCTATGTGCCAAATATGAAAGTTATGAACCTTCAAGTTTCAGAGAAGATTTTCAATGGTTTTACTATATATTTCTATTGAAAGCTGACCACCCCTGGGGTGGGGCCAATTTTAACCCCAGGGGCATAATTTAAACAAGGCCATACTAAAGGCGATCAACTGTTCTTCTGAACGGGTATGTGTACCCTAGCATTCCAAACTGATGTTTTGCATTTGAATATTATTATAAATTATTACATAATAATTTCATAAGTTTAACTTAATAGTTTCAAGTAATACAAGTTCATGTTAAAAAATATTTCATAATTTATTTAAAATCTTTAATTTGTCATTCTGGAGTCTTTACATGATTTACCCTTCTTCTGAACTGCAGGGCAGGTTATAATAATATCATAATGCCAATCACTATTATTAATTAACCCTTCCCTCATATAAACGTGTTTTCACACATTTGAAAACAGAATAGACCCAGATCAGATGCCTCCTATAGGAGCCATCTGATCAGGGCCTGCTCTGTTTGTTAATGGAATTTGATACATCTGTTCCTTAAGTTTCTAAAATGGCTACAATGTTCCACCTACTACATGTATATTTCATTATAACTATTTTGTAGATGAATATTCAGTAGGTTGTGAAATTTGGAAATAAAATGGCTACAATATTCCACCTTCCATACTTCATTTTAACTATTTTGTTCATGAATATGCAGTAGGCATTCAAATTAATAATAAACATAGAACAGGCAAAGGGTTAAGACAGAACTCACTAACACTGGCTCCAGCACCAGATACAGGTGCACTAAAAATAGCCACTGGTCATCTCTCTCTACTGCTTGACCGGATGACCTCTTTATGAGCAAAGAGAAGATGCTTAAAAACGCAGTCAGCTATAAGTTTGCTAGAAAACTGGCCAACCTGGGGTGTAGCCAATTTTGACCACAGGAGCATAATTTATATAACTTTTGTAGAGGACCTGAACATGATGCTATGTGCCAAATATGAAAGCTGAGAACCTTCCAGTTTCAGAGGAGATGATATTCAAAGTTTTCATTATATGTTTCTATAGAAAACAATGCACCCCTGGGGCGGGGCCAATTGTGACCCCAGGGACATAATTTATATAACTTTTGAAGAGGACCTACAGATGATGCTACGTGCCAAAGATGAAAGCTGATACCCCTGTAGATTCAGAGGATAAGAATTTTAAAGGTTCAAATTGTTGACGACGAACGACGGACGCCGACGGACGACGGATATCAGGCGATCACAATAGCTCACCCTGAGCACTTTGTGCTCTGGTGAGCTAAAAGCAACTATGTTGACGTTCACTGAGGTTGTTACATATACAGTAAAACCTCTCTATATAACGACCACTAAATTACATCAAGTATTTTGTGTTAAAGGCAGGTGGGTGCTTAAAGCAAGGTGAAAGTAAAACAGAACGCTCCTATAGGAGCGTTCTGTTTTACTTTCACCTTGCTTTAAGCAACCACCTGCCCAAAATACCAACTAATTAACACAATTTTGTGGTCGTTATAGAAAGGTTTCACTGTAGTTACAAACATGTATATGTATACATAGATCTATATTTTAAAATATATCCACACTTGACTACTACATACCTGAATCAGGGTAGAATACCCAGTGCCTATACAGTCCGCTCAGTATTAACCCGTTCCTCCGTGAATATTCAAGTAAGAACTAATGAAGTCAGGAATATTAATTGGATTGATTTGTTATAACAGCACTTCGACTCAGGGATTTTTGGCCATGGCAGAAACTGTAGAATCATATCTATATCATAAGCAAACAGAGCAGACCCTGATCAGACAGCTCCTATAGGAGCTGTCTGATCTGGGTCTACTCTGTTTGGAAATGCGTGAAAACACGTTTATACGAAGGACAGGGTTAAAGACATAAACTGCCAGTGGGTTTTGAAAGACAGAGCAGACTCCACTATCAGCCTTTTTATCTAGGTTTACAATGAATGCAAAGGCCATTGCATGTATATCCTGCACTCCACAGGTTTAAATGCAGGAAACCAGTGTATAGGAGGAGCACCCTGAGCAGGGTCTACACCGTCTGTCGTTCAAAATCCTCTCAAAGTATTACATTTTCATACTGAATGGACTCTACCATTGAACAATGATGGACCATTCCACTTTGAACATTTCAGTATTTAAAGTGTTAACCCATTCGCTCGTATTGACACCTTTTAACGCCTCTATAAAAGTCACTTAATGAAACCATTATGATAAATTCAGCATTTGCTCCACAGGAGCAAATTAATGCTGTATTTATCATAATGGTTTCAAAATTGCACAATTCTAAAATTTTCCTTTCTCTAGTAAATGCTCCTTTTCAGTAGATATACATGTACTCATGTACATGTACTCAAAGAGGTTGAGTCTAAAAATACCCTTTGAGGGAATTTTGTTTTATACACTTCAATATATGTCTGTGTTGTTTTATCAGTTGACTTAAACATTTAGTTCAAGGTCACTGATGAATAAAATGTTAACGTCAACTTACCCTTTACCCCATTGAGATACCTCTTGACAAGGTTACAAACAGAGAAGACCTAGAACAGACCGCACCTGTCAGAACCGTCCAATCAGGGCCAGCTCTGTTTGCTTACATATTAATTATTTTAGATTAGATTTCATAATATTTGACAAAGCAATGTATGTGCTCACTTTATATATATAATATTATGAAGTAATTAGTTAATTAACCCTTCTCTTGCTGAATTTTAAAATACATGTCTCCTTTTTTACCCATGCCCTGTTGTATAATTACATATATCTTCACTGTGTACAAGTATTTCGCTGTGAAAAAAAAAATCACTGCTGTGGAGTGCACTGGTTGCACAATCAACTTGTAAATAGTGCAGACCCTGATGAGACAGCTCCTGCAGGAGCTGTCTCATCTGGGTCTTCACTATTTACAGGTAGGTATATTGACGTGAATAGCAAGCGAAGGGTTAAGGTTTATAATGGGTGGATTCTCCTATTAATATCAATGAAGTAATGGGTTTATATGTTCTATCTACATATGATTAAGGCCATAGTTTCATTGCAAGCAGTAATGACCGAGATCACTAAAAATATGTGAAATGTGGAATCAGTGAAAAGTGGCTGATGAACACAAAAAACTGATGTCTGCACAAATACTGGCTCTTTTTGTTTGAGTCTGAGCTCATTCTCAATCATCCGATTGGTCAGATTCTGAGCTTGCTCAGAATCTGACCAATCAGATACTTGAAAATGATCTCAGACTCAGACTCTGACTCTGACGTTTTATAACCTTGGAGCCTGGTCAGAAGCATTTTTCCTTGTGTAAAATGCTGTCTGGCCAGAGTATGAAAACTATCAACAGACTTTACTGCAGTGTTTCTCATGGAGCTGAATAACCCTTTACCTCTTCAATATTCACATATATGACATCATGAATGATTACCGGCTAAATTTTTATAATGTAATTTTTTCAAAGGGAATTTGTTGTGACGAAAACTGTAGAATCAGATCTATATCATACCATGTCATACGCAAATAGAGAAGACCCTGATCAGACAGCTCCTATAGCAGCCATCTGATCTGGGTCTACTGTTTGTACAGACCTGAAAAGGCATTAATCTGAGGGAAAGGGTTAATTATGTGCCAAGCCTTGGATAATGAAACCTCCACAACCAACTACAATGCATAAAGAATTAACATTTCTAAACATTAAGAAACAGCTAAAAAGCTCAAGCATAACTGACAGTAATGTATACCCTAATAGAGCTTAATAAACAATAAAGTAAAATAAAAATCTCAACACCATCATAGTATGATTATAAATATATGTGTATTGACATTGACAGAGAAAAAAGTGGTTCCTCATGACAGATTCCTCTGAAAATCGAACTCACCAAGCTTTCATTCATGCCAACCCTTAAAGCAAATTTGAGATAAATTGGCCCAAAAAAATGAAAGTGCTAGATGAACAACATTGTTTTATGATACAATGATGGACTGACAGACAGATGTATGGACTGGTCAAAAACTATATACCCCGAGCAACGTCATTGTGTGGGATAAAATTATGCAAAAATCTTTCAGTGCATGTAATTTTCATTTACTGAATTTATATAACAGTGCCTAAACAAAAGAAGTTTTGTGCATGACAGAAAATTTAGAGCCAGTTCTATGCTCTATCAAGCTGAACAAGTTCTATGTTATGTTAAGCTGAAAAAGTCTATTCTGCACTATTTTGATAACTTTAATTGAGGCTTATTGAGCCAAAGTTAGTGTAGACCCTAATCAAACTGCTCCTTCAGGGGCAGTTTGATCTGGGTCTGCACTATTTGCAAATAACTATCAGTTGAATATTTAGGGAAATTAATTATGGTAACATATCCATAAGACAAGATCAAATGTGTACCTCATGTAAGGCAAAAAGTGATCTGAATTTCAAATCTTTATACTTAATGAATATTTCCTCAATGAATATGTATGCAAGAAATAATTACGTCATGAATATTAATTAGATTAAATTGTTATAATAGCACATGGATATATGAATATTTGGCCATGGCAGAAACTGTAGAATATCCATATTATATTGTAAGCAAACATAGCAGACCCTGACCAGACAGCTCAGCCAATCCTGATATATCAGAACTCCAGATAAGATGCCTAAATTTAAACATTTTCAGCCATAGCTCCTTTATTTCTCCACCAAACCCTATACTGCGACCACTCTTTAGAATCTTCTCTTCAAGACGATTCTAAAGAGTGGTCAAAGTGTAGGGTTTGTTGGAGAAATGACGGTTTTAGTATGTTGGTACAAACCTTTATCTGTAGCTCTTTATATTCAGATCTAGATCCATGATGTTTGTTATTGCGACCCAGGTTGCGAAATGCCGGATGAGGGTTAACCATTCCCTGTTCTATGTTTATTACAAATATCAAATTCCATTAGTAAACAGAACAGACCCTGATCAGACGGCTCCTATAGGAGCTGTCTGATCTCAGTCTACACTGTTTGCAAAGGCGTATTTATGAGAGTAAAGTGTTAACACCCAGAGCTGCAGGTAAGGGTCGCACTTTGGAAATCCAAGTAAAATGGTGTTTATTACATACATGTATTTCTCAACCAAACCCTTTCTTGCAGCTACAGTGCTCCCTCTCTACAACGACACCCTTTGGGATACGAAGATTGTATGTGTTGTTCAGAGGGAGTTGTTATAGGGAGGGAAAATCAGACATACATGTAATTACCTTGTTTGCAGATCCCCAGATAAGGTGTATTTCGAGAAATAAAACCGTTATGCCTCAATCAAACCCAAATCACAAAGTGACGATTCTAAAGAGTGGTCACAACATAGGGTTTGATTGAGGCGTAAAGAAAATACGATGGAAAAAAGTTGTTTCTGGAGCCTTGTTGTTTCGGAAACGGTGACATGCGTTATTGTATGGAGGGACTCGTTATTGAGAGGGCCATTGTAGGGAGGGAGCACTGTACTAATTAGAATAATCTCTCCAAGCAAGATAGCTTGGCTGAGAAATTAGACATTTTGAATTGTTGATAGATCAGAACATATCTACTGCTCTGACAACATACAAAACTATTTTCTTTACAAAATAAAGATCATGAAGTGAGACAAACACAACACAAATTAAAAATATCACAAAAGTGTATTCATAAATCAAATCCTATTATTGCATTTATTAACAACTTAATGTAAGTTAATGTAAGTAACTACTGTAGTAAAAACTCTCTATAGATAATGGTCAAATTGTTAATTAGTTGGTATTTACGGCAGGTGGCTGATTAAAGCAAGGTGAAAGTAAAACAGAATGCTCCTATAGGAGCGTTCTGTTTTACTTTCACCTTGCTTTAAGCAGCCACCTGCCTTAAACACAAAATACTTGATGTAATTTAGTGGCCATTATGGAGGTTTTACTGTATACAATAATGAAATATACTTGACCCTCTGCCTTATGAATATTTGCACTAGATTCTGTGATTATTTGTCAAATGATTCTTTATAATGGTTCATGAACAGAAACTGTCAGAATAAGATCTAGATTATATCTTTATTCTTTCCTTCATGCAAACCCCTTTTCACGCTTTTGCAAATTGACTAGAACCAGAAAAGATGACTCCTATAGGAACTGTCTGATCAGGGTCTGCTCTATTTGTTTATGAAATTATAATAGATCTGACTCAACAGATTGTACTTGTACTAAAAACGCCTACCATTAACCTAAAGAATATTTAGGTAAGAAATAAGGACATCATTTTTATTATTGTGTTTAATTTTTATACGACCATAGTAAGTTTTTACTATGTTACAAATTGTACAATAAAATCTATTTTTTTAAGCAAACAGATAAAATACTCATTGGCTAGCCACTCTGTTTGCAAACAGGCATTTCTAAGAGCTTAACCCTTTCCTTCCTATAAACCCATTTTCATGCATGATTTGGAAACAGAGTAGACCCTGATCAGATGGCTCCTATAGGAGCCATCTGATCAGGATCTGCTCTGTTTGCTTATGACATGATATAGATCTGATCCTATATGTTTTGTCAAAGCAAAAAAGTCCATTGAAATGTTTACATTGTAAAAATTCAGCATATAAATAATCACGATGTCATTATTTCTTACATGAATATTGACCCGGGAAAGGTTTAAATGTTGAGTGACTGAAACAACATTCAAACTAATAAAAAATAAATGAGTATTGTTTTTATTAACTAAAAATGATAATATTTTAAAAAAAATAATGATATATACATGTACATGAATTTATGTTGATTTGCTCCTCATAATGGCCGTTTACAAACCAAAATATTGATGCAAAATTTCTATAGAAATTTATAATTTGTATATTAAGTAAATCAGGAAAAAATATATTCCCTAAGGAAAAGAGACAAATACTAATGCCAAAATTATATCACAACTTCAGACTATATAGGTAAATCTGATCAATTCTCTTCTACTTAAAACAAGAGTATATACTATCCTTTGAGAAGAGTATAACACATCCATTTAAGAACAGCATAAAACCATTCAATTTCAACCCATTACCTCATAGGCTATTTTTAGATACAACCACTTTGAATAAATCTACCGAAAAGGAGCATTAACTAGAGAAAATGAAAATTTTAGACTTTTGTAGTTTGAAACCATTGTGATAAATAGAGCATTTGCTCCTATAGGAGCAAATGCTCTATTTATCACAATGGTTTCAATAGGTGATTTTTACAGAGGCGTAGAAAGGTGTATTTATGGAGGAAAGGGTTAAAACATGTATAATCCATCCATTTTAAATAAGAGTGTAACCCATCCATTTTAGAACCCATTCATTTTAGAACAGAGTAAAACCATTCCATTTTAGAACAGAACTAGAAAATTGTGTCTGTAAGACAAAGTGATGCCCCCGTGTGGGTGCTTGCCTAGCTGTACGTAAAATTCCTAAGTCATTTGACCTTGACCTTGGGCTTGCGGGCAGCATGGGCTGGGTGTGCAATGAAAAGTATGGATGGTGTTTAATGTGTATATGCAATTCCATGGCAATAGCTACAGTGGTTAGGGAGATATAAGACAATGAAAAAACTGTGACAAAACACTGCACGTAAATGTGACAACCAACTGCACGTAAAATTTCCAAGTCATTTGACCTCGACCTTGGGCTTGCCGGCAGCATGGGTGGGGTGCCAAATGATAGCACAGATGGTAATTGATGTGTATGTGAAGTTTCATGTGTATAAGTGTAGAAATTAATGACTTATAACACTTGAAAAACTGTGACATCCAACTGCACCTAAAAGCGTGACACACGGACAGACGGACGGACATGTGCAAAATATAATGCCCCTGACTATCGTCAATGGGGGCATAATAAAACCATTCCATTTTAGAACATGCATAATCCAACCATTTTAAAAAAGAGTATAACTGATCCATTACAGAACAGAGTTAACACCTCAATTTCATAACAGAGTTAAACCCAAAATATCTCGTATTCATCTGCTATTATAAAAATGAATCTAATCAATATTCATTACCTCTATACTTCCTACACAAATATTCATGAAATGAAGTGTTGAACAATCTTAACTCTTTCCCTCATGAATATTTATGCCGGATATACCAACATCATAAATATTTATCAATAGAATTTTTCAAATAAGTAACGAAATAGGATTTTTTGACATTGCCAGAAACTGTAGAATCAGACCTAAACGATTCAATAAACAATCTGAGCAGACCCTGACCAGACATCTTCTACAGGAGTTTGTCTGATCTGGGTATATTCTGTTTGCAAAGGTGTGAAAAGGCTTCCTGTTAGGACAAATGTTAACCCATTCTCTTATATTGGTGCCTTCTGATACATTTGTAAAAGTCATTGATAAATACATGTACAGCTGCTCTATAGGAGCAAATGTTCTATTTATCACAATGATTTCAAAACTGCACAATTCTAAAATTTTCCTTTTATCTAGTAAATGCTCCTTCACGCATTTGCAAACAGATTAGACCCATATCAGACGGCTCCTATAGCAGCCGTCTGATCAGGGTCTGCTCGGTTTGCTTAATATGGAATTTGATAGATCTGTTTCCTTAATTTCTAAAATGGCTACAATGTTGTAGCTTCTGAATTTCTTTATAACCATTTTTGCCAATAATTATTCAGAAGGTATTGAAATTTGTAATAAACATTGAACAGGGAAAGGGTTAATCAGAGGTTGGGTCTAAAAATAACCTATGAGGTAATGAGTCTAAAAATAGCCTATGAGAGATTGTGTTAAAGATATCTATCCTTGGCCAAAGTGGCCACAAACACCTTGTGTCTGATTGTGTCGGGTAATTTCTCTACTGCCTGCTGTATCTGTTGTGAACTGTAACGGTCTGAAAAATGAATCAGCAGGATATTGTCAACATTTTCGAACAGCTCGGGATTCTGGGAGAATTCCACAAGGTCAATGTGTCCATATCGTCTCGCTGTACTCACACAATCCTCGTGTGTATCTCCGTTATCTATATATGTGGCTTCAACAATGAGTAAACTCACTCTGAATATATCAGGATTGGCAACTCCATTTGTGAACAATTCAAATGTGGTGTCTCCTACAATAACAAGAGAAAATTTCAGTTTAACAAATGAAACTGCATACAGTAAACCCTCTCTATAACGGCCACTAAATTGTGTTAATTAGTTGGTATTTAAGCAGTCACCTGTCTTTAACACACAATACTTGATGTAAAATATAGTGGTCGTTATAGAGAGGTTTTACTGTATTTCAATTAGGCTTCATTGTGCATCTGTTTGAGTACAAGGAACATTTAGGGAATCAATAAAACCTCAGCAACATATTTATTATAAACTGCCTTTAACCCATTACCTCATTGTCTATTTTTAGACAGAAACGCTTTGAATAAAACTACTGAAAAGGTGCATTTACTAGAGAAAAGGAATCTTTCTGAATTATGCAGTTTTTAAACCATTGTGATAAACAGAGCATTTGCTCCATAGGAGCAAATGCTCTATTTATCACAATGGTTTCAACAAAAGACTTTTACAGAGGATTCAAAAGGCATAAGTATGAGGGAAATGGGTTAAGAGTTTGATCTAAGTAGGACAAAAATAAGGTGATAATCTCTACAAATAACACATATTTTTTATTTGTTATGCTCCATTATTCTTATGAATTCTGAAAGAAAGACATCATTTGAAATGCAAAAGCAGCAATGCGAAAGAGAACATTGCAGAATTGGTTTTATCGAGTCTGTTCATGAGCAGTTATTTAAAGTTCAACACTACTTAAGCCTCCTAGCACCAGCTTATATATGTGTGACACAAATTTTCAACACCTATTGTTAGAAATTGTTGTCAGATTTATTTTAACTCATAAGCACATGCAATAGACTCTGATCAGATGAGTCTATATGAAGGAAAAGGTTAACATCATAAAAAGGGAAATAAGTATTACTATAAGTACAGTCAATTTTGTTACCATTATCTCCCTTGTCATAAAACATGCTGCCTGCTAATCTGATTCTAATGATAAACATGCTTGGAAACTTGTCTACAGATGAATTTTAAAGTGAATGATTAGCATAGAGTAATATAATAAATATTGTTCAAAATTTCTTTTTCACAGTAAGATTTGTGAAGGCATTGCCAGTTTTAACAATATGCATTAGAAACACTTTCCCCGTTTGATAACAGTTTTTCAAGATTTCATCATCTCATTAATATTTATGAGCAGATTCAGTGAAATGGAAAATTGAAAGGGGATGCTTTTCACCATGGTGCAAACTATAAGTTCAGATCTATAAAATACCATAAGCAAACAGAGCAGACCCTGATCATATATATAGGAGCCATCTGATCAAGGGTCTGCTCTGTTTGCTAATGGGATTTGATAGATCTGTGTTTTAGAATCCAAAATGGCTACAATGTTCCACCTTCTATATTTCATTAAAACTACATTTGTATTTTGTCCATGCATATTCAGTATTGAAATAAGGAATAAATATAGAACAGGAAAGGGTTAAGATCATTTAAGGCATGTGACTAGCGATGAGGGACTAAGTGACTGTTATGGTATTTGACTGACAATCAGTTTGCCCCTTATCAATGTGGTCTGAATCATGGTTGGGGCATTTGAATTTTTCATGTAAGGAAGCTTTACATTTGGCGTGCGATAGGTCAGTGTCCTAACCAAGGGGGTGTTCTGTGGAAGCCGAAGGAACGCTACAAAGTGATCCATGCACAAATAACCTGTGGGGTCTTTCTCCACAAGGAATTAGCTTGGTTTTGGTCTAAAAATAATCTATTAACATTTAACCAGAGTGCACAGTAAAACCTCTATAGATAATATATTCAAGTTTAGTTAGTATCAGGGCTCTAGAAATTTTCAAATCCCAACCGGTCCAGCCAGTAAACGGACATTTAGCCCCCCCCCCCCCCCCCCCCCCCCCCACCCCCTATACGGGATATGCAGACATTAGCCACCTGGTAATATGTTTATGAGGGTCATTTGCCAACTTATAGTTTGTATATAATAATATTATAGCATTAAATATCGAAATTTGATAAAAACTTTTGACATTTGCGAAAACTTATGAAATTTCAAGTTTGCATGAAAGGCAGTTTTGAAGGCTTTGATAGAGAAGCAAGAAAACTAGTTTGTATTTAAAATCTTACATGATTAGTATTGTTTATTTTATTATGTATTCTTATTTCTCGTCAGATAAACGAAAGCCACTACTCAGAATCGTTTTAACTTAGTATTAATGCCAATATTTAAGATAGGTCGGAGTTTAATGAAGGATGAAAGTCAGGCAGAAATTTAAGCTATTGAGTCAGCTTTCTGCAAACTTTTACCCTGCATTAAGCTTTGTATACATGTATTTGTATCAAGGATTTACGTCGCTTTAACAGTATTTCAGTAATTTTCCCAAAGCCAAAGAAGTGGTTATTACAGAGACGTACAAAGGCGTATTTATGGAGGAAAGGGTTAAACCTTTACCTGATACAGGAATCTTTTGAATTCTTTACATGTGTATTCCAAAGATAAACAGTCTATATATACAAAGAAGCATAAATACACTAGACCTTATTTAAAAGTTTCATATTGCTATGCACATGTACACGATCAATCTTTTACTCCATGAATATTCAAGCAAGAAATAATGACATCATGAATATTAATGCACCGCATTTTCATAATAGCACTATGAACAAAACAATTTCTATTGTGACAGAAAGTGTACTATCAGATCTATCTTATATAATATCTCAATAAGCAAACAGAGCAGACCCTGATCAGATGGCTCCTACAGGAGCCATCTGATCTGGGTCTACTATGTTTGCAAAGGTGTGAAAAGGCTTATAAATATATTGTGCAAATGGTTAATAACTTGCCTGTGTATGCTATTTCTGGGGTGACTGTTACATCATGTATCTCTCCACCTTTCTGTCTCATAGCCCCTATCTCTTGAGGGGGCAGTCCATGAAGCTCTGGCTTTAGCTTCTTGTGTGTTTTGTAGACAAGATAACCCTGACTGCTCACTCTATGTACAGTTGGAAAAGGCACAGCAAAATAATTCTTTTCAAGCTGTTGAGGAAATAAAACAAAATAATAATTAAATAGTCATGATAAAGGCAAGCTTTAACCCTTTCTCTATTCTACATTTATTCCAAATTTCAATACATAATGAATATTCATGGACAAAATAATGAAATATGGAAAGTGGAACAGGGTAAATAGCCATTTTAGAAAGTAAAGAAACAGATCATTCAAATTCTACTACCAAACAGAGCAGACACTGATCAGACGGCTCTTATAGCAAACGTCTGAAATGGGTCTACTCTGTTTGCAAATGTGTTTAAAGGGGTTTATATGAAGGAAAGGGTTAACATTTACATATGATGAAACCTTTCCCTCATGAATATTCATAAAATAAATAATCATGAATGTTAACTTGCTGACTTTTTATAATGGCATTATGAACAAGGAGTTTTTTTGTCCATGCAAGATACTGTAAAATGAGTTCTATAAAATGTCATTAGCAAATACAGCAGACCCTCATCAGAGAGCTCCAGATAAGATGCATACATTAAAATAGTTCCAAGTATAACTTCTTTAAATGTTGTGACTCTATGTTGTGACCACTCTTTAGAATCGTCTCAAAGAGACGATTCTAAAGAATGGTCACAACATAGAGTTTGGTGGAGAAATGACAATTTTAGTATTTGAGTATGCACCGTTATCTGTAGCTCTGACATCAGATGGCTGCTATAATCTGGTGGTCTACTCCATTTGCAAAGGTGTAAAAAGGCATCCATCTGGTAAAGGATGCAGAAAACAAGTGCACAGACATTTGCAAACAAAGCAAAGGGCTTTTAGAGGAGCCATTTGATCAGGATCTGCACCATGTGTCATCCAAAATCTTTAATTCCATTTAACCCTTTCCCTGTTCTATATTTAGTCCAAATTTTAATACCTACTGAATATTCACGAGCAAAATAGTTACAATGAAATTTGAAAGGAGTAACATGTTAGCCATTTTAGAAACTAAAGAAACAGCTCTATCAATTTTCCTAAGCAAACAGAGCAGACCCTGATCAGACGGCTCCTCTAGGAGCCGTCTGATCTGGACCTACTCTGTTTGCAAATGCGTGAAAACACGTTTATATGAGGGAAAGGGTTAATCTATCGATACTGAATGGACTCTACTGATGAGCCATTACACTTTGAATATTCAACAGTAATAATATTAATATTAGGAATACATGTATATGTTTTCTGCTGCTAACACGGTATCAATCTGCAAAGATTTGTCATTTATCAGAGGTCCAGATAAGATGTGTACATTTATACATTTTCAAGAAGATCTCCTTTATTTCTCCACCAAACCCTATACTGTGACTAGTCTTTAGAATCGTCTCGAAGAGACAATTCTAAAGAGTGATTCATTTATCCTAAATATATGGCTACACAAACTTAGGCAAATATTATAGATCAAGATCAAATGGATGGAACAGTCTGATCAAGGTTTGCAATATTTGCTATTCCGCAATTTCATTCAACCCTTTCCCATTTCTACGTTTATTTCAAATTACAATACCTGAATATTCATGAACAAAATAGTTACAACGAAATATTGAAGATTGAATATTGTTGCCAATTTAGAAAGTAAAAAACAATTAATATCTTTCCGATTCCATTAGCAAACAGAGCAGACCCTGATCAGATGGCTCCTATAGAAGCCGTCTGATCTGGATCTGCTAGATGTTTGCAAATGCGCGAAAACACGTTTATATTAGGGGAAAGGGTTAAATGACTGACTTAATCAGATGAACAATTTAGTAGAGACAGGAAACTGGGTGTCTTATAACAATTACCGGTACTCCATATTACCTTTAGGCTTTACAAACAGAATACAGAAGCTGTATGATCAAGGTCTGCTCTGTTTGCTTATGGAATTATACAGTAAAACCTCGATTATTCGAATTTTCGGTATAGAAGAATTTAGACCCTTTTAGGCAGGTGGCTGCTTAATGCATTGTGAAAGTCATGCAGAAAGCTCCTAGAGGAGCTTTCTGCATGACTTTCACCATGCATTAAGCTGCCACCTGTCTTAAAGATCGATAATAATACGTATTTTAGTGTTCAGATAATCGAAGTTTTACTGTATATAGATCTGATTTTACCAGGGCCAAAAAAGAAATGCCTTACTCATATGCTATTGTAAATATTATGCTTATTATTATTATTCATGCATATGTTATTTATACATGAATATTAAATCAAGGAGTAAAGGATTAATCATTTAGTAAATACAGTAATAATTCTGAGCAATACAATTACCTTTGTGCTACATCATATTAACCCTGTATTTTAACAAAAGGATCAGTCATTGTTTGTCATATAAAATTACTCTGCAAAGAAAGTTTTTTTGGTCTACAATTAAAATGGAGTAGAGGATTAACTGAATTTAACCCTTTCCCTTATATAAAGGGATCCAGATCAAGGTCTACTCTGTTTGCTAATATAATTTGATAGGTCAATTTCTTTAGTTTCCAAAATGGTTATAATTTTCCACCTTCCATATTTCTTTTTAACTATTTTGTTAATGAATGTTTAGTAGGTATTGAAATTTAGAAAAAACATAGAACAGGGAAAGGGTTAAGGCAGAAATCGTAGAATTAGATTTACCCAGTATATCATGGCTTTAGCAAACAGGGCAGACCCTGATCAGATGGTTCCTACAGCAGCAGGGTGATCTGGGTCTGCTCTGTCTGCCAAGGTGTGAAAAAAGGTCATTAACCCATTCCTCCATAGACTATTTTTAGACCCAACCTCTTTGAATAAATCTACCGAAAAGGAGCATTAACTAGAGAAAAGGAAAATTTCAGAATTGTGTAGTTTTTAAACCATTGTGATAAATAGAGCATTTGCTCCTTTGGAGCAAATCGAGGGCTTGGTGCAAAACTATTCTAACTCCTTCACAAAGTGAAGGAGTTAGAATAGTTTTGCACCAAGCCCTCGAAATGCTCTATTTAACACAAAGGCTTCAGAAATTGACTTTTACAGAGGTGTCAAATGGCATCAATATGAGGGAATGGGTTAATAGGGTTAACCGTTACCCTCATATAAACACCTTTTCATGACTTTGCACAGCAGAAGTTGTAGAATTAAGTCTATCCCGTATACATGTATCATGTCATTGGCAAACACAGCAGACCCTGCTTAGATGGTTCCTACTGGAGCAGTGTTATCGGGTCTACTCTGATTACAAAGGGGTGAAAGAAGGTCTCTATCAAGTGAACGGTTAACTGTTACTCTCATATAAACACTTTTTCACAATTTTGCAAACAGAATAGACCCAACTCAAATGACTCAGTACTATAAGAAATGTCTGATTATCATTAAGGTCTACACTGTTTGCTTATGGAATTATATAGATCTACATGTATGTGAACTTACAGTTGCTGCTTATGTAAAAACAATTCTTATATAGGTATTGAGCAGACAATGGGTTTTAACCTTTTCCTCCATAAATACGCCTTTCTACGCCTCAGTAATAACCACTTTTTCAAACCATTGTGATAAATAGAGCATTTGCTCCTATAGGAGCAAATGCTCTATTTATCACAATGGTTTCAAACTACAAAATTCTAAAAAAATATTTTCTTTAGTAAATACTCCTTTTCGGTAGATTCATTCAAAGATGTTTGTTCTAAAAATAGCCTATGGAGGAATTTTAAGGGTTAAAGACAAATAAATTACCCTATAAGTGTCTGATTTTATCAATACATTAGGTTTGGCTCAAATAAATCTAAGAACTGAATGTGGAATCTGCAACACTTTAAATAGCTGTCAAGATATGAAATTAGAAAATAATGAAAATACAAATATACCTGAATCGTTTCTCCATGATTTACTGGAACAAACTCATGACAGTCTCTGTCTTCACAGTTTTCGTTCATCTCCAAGAACTTCTGATATATTTCTTTCGATGGATTCACCAGATGAGGTAGCATATAATACTTACTAGGCTTCAGGCCCATTAACTCTCGCTTTCGAATGTGTTGGGGAATTGCAGAAATGTGATCCATGTGGCCATGGCTGAAATTTTTTAAACCTTAAGTATATGAAAAGTCATGAAAAAATAAGGACATCATTAAAGAAAAAGTAGAAAAAAAGTAAAGTACCTAGTTATAGTCTACTTTCAGTCCAAATGGCCGCTCAGCCAACATTTACTCCCCTGGTCATTGAGTCATTGGCCTACTAAATAACTATATTGAGCACTACTAACATATGGCGCAATCATGCAGCCACAGTACCGGTGAGTACCTCACAGGTATCCATTTTAACACCTGAGTGGAGAGGAGGTGCGGGTGGGAGACACGGAAAAGCGTCTCTGAAATTTCCGGGAGGGACCGGTCATTAACTAACCGGTTAGTCATTAACTAAATTATTATAGTGGTAATGATCGATGAAGAAGGGATTCTTTGGCAAAAGGCTAGAAATTGATCTTTGTTATATTCCATTTTATTATTGAATAAGCAACAGAGAATATCTTGATTAGAAAGCTCATATGGGAGCCATGTGATCTGAAGCTATTCTGTTTGCAAAGGCATTAATCCTTTCCTCCAGAAATACGCCTTTTTACACCTCTGTAAATGTCACTTTTTGAAACCATTGTGATAAATAGAGCATTTTGCTCCATAGGAGCACATGCCCTATTTATCACAATGGTTTCAATACTACAAAATTATAAAATTTTCCCTTTCTCAAGTTAATGCTCCTTTTTGGTAGATTTATTCAAAGTAGTTGGATCTAAAAATAGCCTATGAGGTAATGGGTTAAAAGGCATTTATCTATGGGGCAAAGGGTAAGGTAATTCGGCTATTGAATATTCAAGGGAAAATTGAACTGAATCCATACATCACAAATATGGCAATAACTTAAACATTTAGCAGATACCTCAGTCAGTGGCTGCTTAACCCATTCCTCCATAGGCTATTTTTAGACCCAACCTCTTTGAATGAATCTACCCAAAAGGAGCATTATCTAGAGAAAAGGAAAGTTTTAGAATTTTGTAGTTCTTAAACCATTGTGATAAATAGAGCATTTGCTCCTTAGGAGCAAATGCTCTATTAATCACAATGGTTTCAATAAGTGATTTTTTCAGAGGCGTAGAAAGGCGCATTTATGGAGGAAAGGGTTAACCCTTTATCTGATAGAGACTTGAGCAGACCCAGATCAGACAGTTCCTGTCTTATTATGTTCTGTACTGTTTGCATGTATGGATTTATATAGATCTGATCATTACAATTTTTATTTAAGCCAAAACTATAAAATTTACTATCCAAAATGTAAACAGTTTAAAAGTATTATTTGGTCTGACAAAATCATAGCAGAATTTAAAACATATCAATATTGCATTCTTATATTATCATCTAGTGATACAAAAACTGGTTATACATTAGTCTCATTAATGACCTGTAAGACAGCATGCTAATTTTGTGACAGTTGTCGTCTTTCTGCCAGGATATCGTTAAAACCGAAAGTAGCTCGATATCACCATTTAGAGTACACAGATGTGAACTAACTCACCTGATGAGAACATGGTCACATTTAACACTGGACCGGCACGCATAACCCATGTCAAAACAACAGGAAAATCCGTCATCAGGCTGTTTTACCACAACTGTACTCTCTATCCCAGCCAATGACCATGCAAATATGTTGAAACGGCCGATATTCAAAAATCCTGCTGGTAAATTCTGCATTTTATTATTTTTGAAGATTTTGTACATATGAATCCATACAGCCTGTACCAAAAATGGCTTATGTTGCTTGAAATGACAATAAAGCGAATTAACACTTATGAGAGGCATGTGTATTTTAAGTTGGCATTGTTTCTTACTTCTAAATATCGTCAAAGTTTGATTTGTTTTGTTTTCACGCTTTGATCATGCACAGAAGTCGTGAAACGTCAAAATGATTTATGAAAGTGGTCTCCCTTGAAATGTCTGAATCACAAAACGCTTGTTTCAACTATTATCCGTCATCTTTTTGTAATGGGTCTTTTTTTTCCCGGTTGCATTATGTAACGGCGTTCTCAAGAAGATTGTTCTAGACCAATCCTTATTAAGCCCTAGCTACATATACATCATTTGAAGTGATATAAACATTTTGATTGTCATTTTAAACTTTGTTTAGAGTTAAAGAACTAATTTGCGACCCAAATATGGTAGTTTCTCCGAATAATGGTTATCATAAAATGCAAGCGTTTTACTGACATGATTATGCTGAATTTCAAAATGGCGGATACAACAGTTCCTGACCAAACACCAAAAATTAATGTGGCAAAAAATGCTGCCGAACTACAGAAAATTCGACTGGAAAAGCTGATGAAAAATCCAGTTAGTCTGATATATATTGTGGTGTTTATAATACGGAAGTAGAACATAAAACTTCCCTCCCGTGGCCGTGTCAGTGTGCGTGTCATAGGTCCAGATCAAAATATCAAAATTAAACTATTTTCAAGAATAATTTCTGTATATATTTCTCCACCAAACCCTATGCTGTGGCCATTTTTTATAATCGTCTTGAAGAGACGGTTCTAAAAGATGGACAAAACAGAATTTGGTGGAGAAAGGACGATTATAGAACGCATCCTTTTTTGCTGTTCTATATCTGCCACTTTGCATAGATCTCTGTAATGTACATGCAGAGCTACATTACATATAAAGGTGCGTACCCAAATACTAAAATCGTCATTTCTCCACCAAACCCTATACTGTGACCTCTCTCACTCTCACATATTTTTACATTTTGCATCTTGTTGTTTCAGGCTAAACCAGTTTTTATACCAGAACCATCCAAAGAATACAAGCCCCGGGACCCTCTGGAGTTTATACGGAATGTGTGGGGTAAATATTTCTTTGCCAAACCCTGTCTTGCTGCTGCTAATGAGAATTTCCTCTCAATATTAAATTCTGATGTGTAACAGTAAGGATTTGGCTGAGAAATGAGAGATTTTGATAGATCGATACAATCTTATCTACAGCATTGATACAAAGGAAGTCTAATGATCATCATCAGTGTGCAAGAAGAGTGGTAGCTTAACTCAGAATTAAGGTTCAAATGGTGAAAAGCTCTTCAAAAGAGTTTTTTGCATTATGTCAGTTTTGCATTAATCCTTTCCTTGTTGAATATTCTTGTGTAATAAATGAATTACAGTCAAACCGGCCCCAAGTCAAACCGGCCCCTGGTCAAACCGGCCTCCAAAAAGTCAAACCGGCCTCGCATGAATTATTTTTTTGGTCAAACCGGCCCCACATTTTTAAATCGAAATTTTAACCACACTAAATATTAATTATTTCTAGAAACTCAATGTAGATCTAGTTTAGGAGCAGTCTGATCAGGGTCTGCTCTGTTTTCTAATGGAATTTGAAAGATATTTTCCTTTAGTTTTTAAAATGGCCTTCCATATTTAATTATAACTATTTTGTCCTTGAATATTCGGTATGTATTGAAATAAGCATAGCACAGGGAAAGAGTTAAGTACCTTACATTTACCGCCACATGCATAACATACCAATTAGTATTTGTAGCAAAAAATAATAATGTGTTCATTGTTCGGTTAGATTAAAGGCACACATACATTACTAATTAGCGTGTACACGTGTCTTAGAAAAGTGTTAATTGTTCGGTTACATTATATGCAGAAATGGAAATTATCCTCATCACAGGTTTCTCGAACATTATATTTCGTGATAAAAAAGTAATAAAAGTATCAATAAAACATTTCATTATTAAAAAGATATATATTAGAAGCTTTTTTTTATTCGTGGGGCTGGTTTGACCAACCAAAATATAAAAAGGAGGCCGGTTTGACCAAATTGAGGTCCGGTTTGACTTTTTGGAGGCCGGTTTGACTTGGGGCCGGTTTGACCTGTTTCCTAAGAAATAACGACAACATGCATATTTATTAGATGAATACGTGTATTTATATAATAATGTCATATGTTAAGGTCAATTTTGGTATTGGTAGAAACTACAGTCAGATCTAGTATAATTTCATTTAACAAATAGAGCAGACCCTGATCAGATGGCTCCTACAGGATTTATCTGATTTGAGTTTACTCTGCAAAGGCATAAAAAAGTGCTTATCCCTTTACACCTTTCTATGCCTTTGCATACCGAGTAGACCCAGATCATATGACTCATGTAGAAGCCGTCTGATCAGGGTCTGCTCTGTATGCTTATGATATGATATAGATCTAATTCTACACTTTGTACAATGTCTAAAACATTCGTGTGTACATAAGCCATTATAAATATTCAGCTAATAAATATTTATGATGTCATTACATCTTGTACATGAATATTTATGGAGTAAAGGATTATATAAAAGAAACAGTAACCTGCTTGTTAAGAGTCCTCTGTTCGTCACTAAGTCTGAAGCACAGATGTAAAATGTGTAAACTAAACCTTTTGCAGGAGCTCCTTTATTTCTCTACTATGGTTCTAAAGAGACACCACATAGTCACAATATAGGATTGGTCGAGAAATTATGATTTTACTATTTGAAAGTATACACCTTTTTTTTTTTATAGCCCTTTCCCTGTTCTATGTTTATTCCAAATTTCAATACCTACTGAATGAATATTCAAAGACAAAATAGTTCTAATGAAATATGGAAGATGGAACATTGTAGCCATTTGAGAAAGTAAAGAAACAGATATTTCCAATTCCATTAGCAAACAGAGCAGACCCTGATCAGATGGCTCCTATAGGAGCTGTCTGATCTAGGTCTACTCTGTAAACACATTTATATGAAGGAAAGAGATAGCTCTCTACTATGGAGTTTCTATAAAAAAATTTTGCTTATCATTTGCGAGATTTTCATGTCCATATAACGTCTATCACACAACAAAATTCAAATCGCTGCCTTGGTTATACAGAACAAAATGTATATCTCTAAAACTGGTTTCTGGTAGTCTTTATGTTAGTTATTCATATGGAATAGGTAATATGGGTTTATTGATCAGTTTCTAGTTCAGTGATTGTGTTACCCAAATTGAAAATTGACCAATACCAAATAGTGAGCCATATGTTCTGTGTTGTTGCTAGGTTCAAGTGCTGGGGCTGGTAGCGGAGACTTCCATGTATACAGAGGGGTAAGACGGCGAGAGTATGCCAGACAAAAATTTGCGAAAGAGAAAAATGAGAAGGTAAACAAATTGATGTAATTGATGATCCTTTGAGGTTTCTACTTTAACACTTTTCCTGTTCTATATTTATTATACAGTATAACCTTGGTTATCCGAAACCTATTGCATCCGACAAACTAATCTATCCGACAGCAATGTTTGGTCCCGAACATTTCCTTCTTTGTTCTATGTAATTAAAACCTTGGTTTTACGGATCCTCGCATAACCGTTATCCGATACTGTTTGGAGGTCCCAATGTGATAATTGCGGCATTTTTCACACCTGCGTATCCGACGTTGACGGTTGTATTGAATTGGGACCACCTATAACTGAGCAATTATCGCTTCTGCGACATTTTGGGTACAGGCTAATTCTATAATTACAGGTTATTATCGTTGTGATCACACACTTAATCCATGTAATGGAAAACATGTATAGTTGTTTGAATAACGTTAGGTGTAAACGCGATCTGAAATAAAATGTACTTTACTTGTTCAGCCAGATCTAACTGTTGCAAACAATTTGCATACAGATGAGATGCAGAATTGCTCAGCGTCTCATCTGGATCCAAATTGTTAGACACACTGATATTTATCTGGGTACTTACATAAACTTACATAAACCCCCTCATCCTAAAATAAAGAAATTTCGAGCGAAACTGACTTGTTGATAGGATGTCAAATTTTGCGTAAGGGAGAAAAATGTTAATTGCCTCTTGGCCTGTCACAAACCCCTAATCCGATTAAAATTTGCTGTGTTAAAACAATAAATATGCATGTCGCTGTTTTCAAAAAATGAAAGGTCACCGTTTTCAGAAAATGAAAGGTCACATGTGATGTCGCGTGTGATTTATTGGGGTTTTAAATTTCATTTGATTGGTCAAAGAGTACACACCCTTTTCTACATTAGCGTATAACCTCCAACCCCGCTCTGAGTCAGGATTTAGATTTCTAATGATGTTTGTTTTTCATAAACACCCGACGCCATGCAATTAAAGTAACATGCACACAAACTTCTCAACACCCCATATTGGCACATTTAACAGGTAAAAGAGTTGAAAGGATTATCAGACCATCTATTTTAATCTTCCCCTTAGGCCAATGTCAACGCTTGGTTAATTTCGTTCACTTCCGACATAACGAAATACACCGACGCGGCCAATCTATGCACTTTCCCAACATAACGGAAGTTTCCGAAGCGGTCACGATATTTCGATCGACAATTTCCGTAATGTCGGAAAGTTAGATGCTCAGCCTTCATTTTGACAGTTGAGTCATCTGAAAGTGTGTATTGGGTTTTCACACTTTTCAATCGGGCCGCCAGGCTGTCTGCTGGCCATCTAATGGGGTTGAAATATAGGGTTTGGGGTGAAATATGGCGTATGTTTCATTGCGATATTCAATCATATTATAAGGTATTTACAAAAAAAAAATATTTCGGCGACACAGACCACCGGATACCTCAGTAAAACAGTCCTCGGTATAACAGAGTTCCAGTGTGCATTTATTTTCATAAACTTTCAGAATTGCTGCACTCAATTTTCCTACGACATTTACGTAGCGTGCAGAATGTTAACATTTGATTCTAACGGGTTTCATGCCGAATGTAAATAAATATCAACAGTCAATGTTTATCGTCGTTGTATATTTCTCTTCCGATTTTGAACAACCGACACACCGATGCATCCGACAGTTTCAGGCGGTCCGAAGGTATGTCGGATAACCAAGGTTATACTGTAGATGTCAGTATGTACTAAATATTCATGTACAAAATAGTTATAATAAAATATAGAAGGTGGAACATTTCAGCTATTTGAGAAAGTAAAGAAACAGATCTAACAAATTCCATAAGCAAACAGAGCAGACCCAGATCAGACAGCTCCTATAGGAGCCGTCTGATCTGGGTCTACTCTGTTTGCAAATGCATGAAAAGGCGTTTATATGAGGGAAAGGGTTATAGTTATATGCTGCCCATTTTACGTATAAATCAATCAACATCAACACATATTAATTTCATGAAAATCATGCTTGCAACCTATTTTCCATCTGTTTGTATATACTCAGCTATATATTCAGGTATTTCATATAATGGCATATGAACACAAGATGATTTTGACCTTTGCAAAAACTGTAGAATCGGATCTATATAATTTTATAAGGAAACACAGCAGACCCTGATCAGTTGGATGCTGCAGGAGCCATCTGATCTAGGTCTTCTCTGTTTGTAAAGGCGTCAAAAAGCATCTATCAGGTAAAGGGTTAAAATCATGAGTTTTTATGGTGTATTCCATATAGGAAACACTACTCAACATCCCCTTTTGTTGAAAATTGGCTTGATCCTGTGTACTTGGTCACCGTATGTTCAATAATTGCTGTACAAATGGCTAATCTTGTACATTTTAAAGACACGTATGCATTTTAACCCTTTCCTCCATAAATATGCCTTTGCAAACAGAATAGAAAGAGATCAGATGGTTCCTGTAGGAGCAGTCTGATCAGTGTCTGCTGCTGTTTGCTTATAATATTATATAGATTATAATTCTATAGTTTCTGCGATTGCTAAAATATCCTGTGTTAATGTGCCATCACAAAAAATAATTCATGAAGTACTAGTACATGTAGTTATTTCTTACATGAATATCATTGAGTAAAGGGTTAAATATAGTAGACCCAGGAGCTGTCTGATACAGGTCTACACTGTTTGTTTATGAAATAATATAGGTATGATTCTTCAGTTAACCCTTTCCCTGTTCTGTATTTAGGCCAAATTTGAATACCTACTGAATATTCAAATTCTATCAGCAAACAGAAAAGACCCCGATCAGACAGCTCCTCTAGGAGCCGTCTGATCTGGGTCTACTCTGTTTGCAGACACGTGAAAACACGTTTATATGAGGGAAAGGGTTAATAACTCTTGTTACTTGGACCAGTTTTGTTCTCACAGAAAATGTTGTTTGTAATGAACATCAAGATATATGTGTTATAAAATTTATGTCTGTATAATGAATATTTGGTTACATTGAATGTTGTTATAATGAGAAATACATTGTAGAAGGCTTAGAAGCACACACAGATGAGGTCATCCTCATTCACCGATGGACAACCAGTAGTAGTAGCAGTTAGGGCTGAAACGAGTACCCGGGTACCCGCGGGTCGGGTAGAAATTGGCGGTTACTCGGGTACAAAATCACTACCCGTTACCCGATATGAAATCTTAAGCAGAATCTAATTGTTAGTTTTCGTAACTGAGTGAAAGAAAGAAAGCTAAAAACACGTTAAAGATAGCATTTATTCAAGCATCATTTTGTTTATGAGCAGATAAATCTTGACAGGCAAGTAGACATAAAAACAGACACATGAAACGAACCTCCGTTAACATATTGTTTGTTCGTATTCGACTGGTAAATGTGCATTCATAACTATTCGTTGTATTCCGTAAAGGTTCAGAATATAGAAATGGCTGTGTAAGTTCCGTGTGGTAAATGTGTCTAATGTTGCTCCGCAGAGTGAATCAACCAATCAAATTTGAGGCCGCGGATTAGCCATGACATTTGTTAGTGTAACCCTTTCTCAACAGAAAATATCAATATATAGTCTACATGTAAGGTGTATAACTGCGGACATTACCTTGATCTTGAATCAGTTATCTATTTACACAAGATTTACGTCGTGGGACAACAGAAGAATGATGGAATAGCCTACACTTTCGCCAGTTATGTACAACGCACTTTGCTTTCACAAACAATAAAACTTTTAACACGTTCTCAATTCCATGCATGTCCCGGCACATCTGTAACAGTCAGGTTTACGTCACGTTGCTGCTTTTTTAGCGAAATTCAAGCAACGATTCATATTTCATTCGAGAAACCAATAATAACCAAGGGAGGATACTACAGTAGGTACTTGCCATACGTCTATAGCGTTTTCGGCTACCTGCGGGTAATTGCAGAACGGGTACCCGGGTAGAAAATTTGTACCCGTTTCAGCCCTAGTAGCAGTATAATGAGAATTCACTATATATATGAACGCATGATTTTCTGGCTCTGGCAAAAACTCCAGAATCAGATCTATATGACTGAATAAGCAAACAATGCAGCCCCTGATCAGACTGCTCCACCAGGAACTTTCTGATCTCGGTCGGCTTTGTTTGCAAAAGCATGTAAAGGCCTTTCTTGCAGATATGGGTTACTAAGTAAAATGTTAACAAATGAGCATTGAACCCTTTCCCTAATATAAATGCCTTCTCATGCCTTTGCAAATAGAGTAGACCCAGATATCCGAGAGAAGCCGTCTGATCAGGGTCTGTTCTTTTTTTATGCCCCCGCGCCCCCCCCAACCAATGTCATACATCAAGGTCAAAAGTCATATTGGGTCTATAGTGTTTCACAAACACATTATGAAATTATATAGACCCGATCCTAAAGTTTCTGCCAAAGCCAAAAAAATAATGTGATCATATACCATTATAAATATTCAGCTAATAAATACTCATGATGTCATTATTTCTTACATGAATGTTGAACAGGGAATAAGTTGTTTAGGTCTTTTTATTGTTTTGTTTCTTACTGTTAGGAAGATGCAGATGAAGCGTTCCGTCAGAAAGTGGAGGCCAATTCAAAAGCTGCAGAGGAAAGAACTTCAAAAAAGAGAGCAAAAAGGTATTGATTGTGTATCTCATGAGGAAATGTTAACTATTTCCCTCTGACATATAAATGCTGTTTCACACCTTTGCAAACAGAGTAGACCCAGATCAGACCGTGATGGCTCCTGTAGGAGCCATCTTATTAAGGTTTTTCTGTTAGCGTATGGCATGATAAAGTTCTGCTTTAGGTTTTATTAAAGCAAATTTAAATTCTTGGAAAGTTTACATTATAAAAATTCAGCTGATGAATATTCATGATTTTATTATTAATTAAATAGATGAATATTGAGTAGGCAAAGAGTTCACACCAGTACCTATCTCTTAACCCTTTACTCCATATATACTCCTTTCTACGCTTTTGCAAACAGAGTAGACCCAGATCAGATGACTCCTATAGTCTGCTCTGTTTGCTTGTGATATAATATAGATATATATAATGAACGGCCGCTAAGTTCTACTGCATTGTGTTTGGTGCTTTGCATCCCTCCGTCCTTTGTGCATGTATGCATCCATGCAAATTTAAGCAAACAAACATTGCCATTGTATTTCTATAACTCAATTAAATGCTGATGTCAGCACTTGCTTGGCTGGGGATATAAATTCAATGAACTTGCTAACTATTGAGTCAGATCTACTATACTTGTATAAGCAAACAGAGCAGACCCTGAGTCTTCTGATCTGGGTCTTCTCTTTTTGCATAGACATGACACAGTTGTTATATATGGGAAACTGTTATTGCAAACCCTTTACTCCATAAATATGCCTTTCTACACCTTTGCAAACAGAGTGACGGAGATCAGACAGCCCAAGTACATGTGTAGGAGCCGTCCGATCAGAGTCTGCTCTGTTTGCTTATGATATAATATAAACAAGTTTGTGCCATGGCCAAAAAATTTCTCTGTCCATGCACTATTATAACAATTAATCTAATTAATATTTATGACGTCATTATTTCTAACAGGAATATTCATGGGGTAAAGGCTAAAGGGTTCAAAGTACTTTTACCCTGTTCAAGGATGTTTATGCAGTACTTTTACCCTGTTCAAGGATGTTTATGCAGTACGTGATGAAAGCATGTCCCCCCTCATAGCTCAAAATAAAGGGAATATTCCTCACATGTAATTCTCTGTTAACTCATTAACCCTTAACGCCAGGAAAATTCATTTAACCCTTTCCTTCATACAAACATGTTTTCACGCATTTGCAAACAGAGTAGACCCAGATCAGACGGCTCCTAGAGGAGCCATCTGATCAGGGTCTGCTCTATTTGCTAATGGAATTTGAAAGATCTGTATCTTTAGTTTCTAAAATGGGTACAATGTTCCACCCTCCATATTTCGTTATAAATGTTTTGTGTATGAATATTCAGTAGGTATTAAAATTTGAAATAAACACAGAACAGGGAAAGGGTTAAGAATTGATTGCATCATGAATACATGTATTAATTACATATGTATATCAATTTTTAAAATGGCATAATTAATAAATGATTTTTTTGGTCAAAGTAGAAACTATAGAATCAGATCTATATTATTTCATAGGCAAACAGAGCAGACCCTAAACAGATGGCTCCTAAAGGAGCCATCTGATCTGGGTCTACTCTGTTTGCAAAGGTGTAGAAAGGTGTATTTATGAAGTAAAGGGTTAACTCACGAAGACAGTGTTTGTGTAGTGACGTCTTTGGGTTTTATGAGCAAATATTTTTGCACGCTGTTCAGCTAATCTTCTTATCTTGGGCCCTGCAACCTATAGATGTTCAGGTTGGATTTGCCTTGGACCAGGATTGAAAACTCGGGTACCAGTGGTTAATGTTTTGTGAGTCAATGGCTACATGTGTTTGTTTCTTTACATTTCAGGTTAAAGAAAAAACAAAAACAAAAGAACAACAAGAAACAGAAGAAAGATAAACCTCAAGGTATATATATGTGATTGTTATATTAAACCCGAACTCCATATATATTTGCAAAAAGAATAGACCCAGATCAGACAGTTCCTATTGAGATGGTCAGAGTAGGTCTGTTTTGTTTGCTAATGAAATAAGATAGATCTGATATATAGATTCTGACATAGCATAACATTTCTGCATTTATGTACCATGTAATATAAAAATGCTAGTAATGACATCATTATTTCCTACACGAATATACCTGGAGTACATTGTTAGTGATAGTCTCTACAGTAAACACATGTTCAATAAAATCATAAAACAAGGTGTTGGTTAGTTTCAGTTATTCTTATCAAGATAATAACTAATATATCACCAAATAAAATCGGGGTCTTCAACAAAAAACACATGAAAGTTTTGTCTTCTCCGTTTATTTGATTTCTTGTGGTGTATTTCTTTTCAGCATACAAGCAAATGATTTATGTAATATTTAGGCACTTTCAAAACTTTTTGCAAGTAGGGACTATCACTTTTAACTCTTTTGCAACTAAATACAGTAGAACCTGTTTTAAGCGACCGTTAAAATACGTATAATTATGGGTCTGTAAGGCATGCGACAGCTCAATGCAGGTCAAAAGTGATGCAGAAAGCTCCTGTAGGAGCTTTCTGCATGACTTTTGCCCTGCATTAAACCACCACATTTTTTTTAAGATTCTTGTGTCTAATCAATATAAGGTCGCTTAAGACAGGTTCTACTGTATTGTCATTTTGCAAAATATGTCCCAGCTTCAATTTTTATTTTTAATTTTTTCCCCCCCATACAACTTCTAAAATCAAATTATCAAACAGTTTGGGTCTTTATGAGATGATTACTTAACCCTTTACCCCATGAATATTCATGTAAGAAATAATGACAGGTATATCTTTTAATGGGCTGAAATTTTATAATGGATTCAGGAACAAGAGCATGTTTGAACATGGCAGAAATTAGCCAAAATAGTATGCACTGATCAGAGCTCCTACGAAAGCTGTCTTCTCTGTTTGCACAGGCATGAAATGGCATTTCTATAAAGTAAAGCTCAAAATTAGAAAAGGAATGACCCACCAGTGTTGAACTACAGATTCTAGTCAGTACAAATGGGTATAATTTGCGAGAGGATTTTTAATGGCAAATGACTCATATCCAGGTTACATGGTTTAAACCCATTCCCTCATATCAAAGCCTTTTGACGCCTCTGTAAATGTCATTTATTGAAACCATAGTGATAATTAGAGCATTTGCTCCTCAGGAGCAATACTCTATTTATCACAATGGTTTCAAAACTACACAATTCTAAAAAAGTTATTTTCCCTAGTAAATGCTTCTTTTTGATAAAACAGTAGGATATTTTAGACTGAGAACATAATAAGAAAGAGAATTTCAAAGACTTGCTGTAAAATGTATTATGCAAATATTTTATTATCTTAAGTCATTCCCTCCTATTGACGCCTTTGTCAAAGTCATTTTTTTGAAACCATTGTGATAAATAGAGCATTTGCTCCTATGGAGCAAATGCTCTATTTATCAAAACTACACAAGTCTAAAATTTTCCTTTTCTCTAGTAAATTCTCTTTTTTTGGTAGATTAATTCAAAGAAGTTGGGTCTGAAAGTAGTCTAGGAGGGAATGGGTTAACCAACAATTTATATGAGAAACTGAGAACAGATACAGTTGAACTTCGATATCTCGAACTCGGATAACTCGAACCTCGGGATTACTCAAAACTAAAAGTTCAGTCCTTCCAAATCTTACAATACATAATTGCTCTAAAATGTATTACTAGAAACATGTGTGACAGCTTAATACAGGTCAAAAGTAATGCTGAAAGCTCCTATAGGAGCTTTAAGCATTACTTTAGACCTGCATTAAGCTGTGAACTTATGAAATTATCCAGATCAGAAATCGGATAACTCGAACTTCTGTTATGTTGACCGAATTTGTAGGGTTCCTTGATATTCGAGATATCGAAATTCTGCTGTATTTGCAAAGACTGGTTGCCAATCTTTCTTTTGATGTATATTTTAACCCATGTCCGACTCTGCAAAAAGATTTTCTGTATGTTCACTGTTTACAGAGGAATCGGAAGAAGAAGAGGAGGAATCAGAAGAGGAAAATGACAGAAAAAATATAAGTGACAATACAGATTGTGTTAATGGATCTAAAAAGGATACTGTGAATGATACGTCTGATGCGAATGTAAAAAAGTGCAATGAAGACATTGAATCTGGATACAATTCTGTGGAGCAAACATGAGCAAACACGTTAATGTGCAGTTGATCTGTGGATGTTAACCTATCGTGAATATGCTTTGCAGATTTCATTTAAATTCCAGCCAAACCTGTTTCAAATGTCCATTTACTGACTAAAGATAAGAGTATTTATAAAAGCAGGTGGTTTACCACTTGTGTATAAACCCAGAATTAAACTTCTTTGTAATGGGCTCTTAATCTCTAACCTGGTGGAGATGCTTCTCTGTGCCTTTGAAAACAGATAAAAACCCACATCAGACAATTCCTGCAGGAGCCTTCTGATCAGGCTGTATTCTGTTTGGGTATAGGATTTTACTGATGTGATTCTGCTGTTCTGCCTTGCCTGAAACATCTTGTATACTTGAATAGCTCTGGTCTACTGTCATATCGAAGTTGTTTTCCCACAGCATTCTTCAACAGTCGTGTTTTTTTTTCATGATATCTCCCAGGAGCACAAATTCACAATGAAGAAAATATTTCAAAAAGGGAATTAATTAATATAATACATAAATACTTGAATAGCTCTGATCTATATCTATTCACATAATTATGTATTATATTAATTCCCTTTTTGGAATATTTCCTTCATTGTGAAACAGCTTGTATTCATAGGCCAGTTTTAAGTATTCAGCTAATACATATTCATGAAACATGTCAGAACACATTATTTCTTACATAAATATTCATGAGATAAATGGGTTAATACGGGTTTTCCATAAATTACGCATGATTGAATACAAACACTGCCGTGTTTCTTTATTCTCTCTCCTCATGATATTCCTGGAGAAATAATAAATATAAAACTTGTTTGATAATGAGTTAACCCTTTATCTCATGAATATTCACACATGAAATAGTGAAATCATGGATATTAATTAGGTTAATTGTTGTAAAAGAACATAAGAATGTTTGACCATGGCAGAAACTGTTGAATCATATCTATATTATATCATAAGCAAACAGAACAGACCTTGATCTGATGGCTCCTATAGGAGCCGTCTGATCTGGATCTACTCTGTTTGCATAGAAAGGTGTTTTTATGGAGTAAAGTGTTTATTTACACAGGAGTCTTTTGCAGAAATTGAAATAAGATTTTTTGTCTAATGAAACAAAGCAGACCCTGATCAGATTGCTCCCACAGAAGCTATCTGGTCTGGATCTGCTCTGTTTGCAAATATGTATTAAACCAATTATAAGTGTGATTATAGAGTTAGGGGTTAAGAGATGGTTTAAGCCAGAATGTAAATTATGGTCAAAGGGAGGTAACAATCAGTAGCATTACTGGGTTTACCAAATGTATTTATAGAAATGAATCATTGATGTGACTAACTTAGTGGCTGGCTGGAAGTTGTGCTTGTATCAGTGTGGTTGACAAGTGGCTGTTGTATATATATATCTGGAATTAACAAGAGAAGAGAAAATCTGGTAAGAATTATTTCTATTGGTTATTTCAAAGTTGTTGAATCTGTGTAATACTGATACATGAAGTGAATTAGAAATTTCATAACACATGAGTAATGTTTCATCATTACCTCCGTGAATGCACATGCTATTTTGTTACTGAGTGAATAATAACCATTTCCCTGTTCAATATTCAGGTAAGAAATAATGGCATCCTGAAATTCATGTACATATATATGTTTATAGCTGATTTTTTATAATCTAGAATATTTAAAGGATTTTTTTGCTTTGACAAAAACTGTAAAATTAGATCTATGTCATGTCAAAACAAACAGATCAGACCCTGATCAGATCCTATAGGAGCCATCTGATCCTGATCTCAGGCATTCCTAAGAAGCATAGGGTTAATGGACTGACTGTATTAGCAAGGAAATATTTTTGGCTGCAAAAGAAACTTATGAATCGGGTCTATAAAATATTTTTTATTAATTTTTAGAATAGTCCACTCTAAAACATACATTTTATACTGCATCTTCTCTCTCAATCTCATGTGTGAAGTTCATTACCTTCAGACAGACAGCTTTTGGCACATTTACCAATAGGCTAGACCCAGATTGGACAGTACAGTCCTGTAGGAACTGTCTCATCAAGGTCTTTTTTATTTGCTTATGGAATAACCCTTTCCTCCATAAATACGCCTTTCTACCTCTCTGTAAAAGTCACCTGTTGAAACCATTGTGATAAATAGAGCATTTGCTCCTATAGGAGCAAATGCTTTATTGATCACAATGGTTTAAAACTACAAAATTCTAAAAGTTTCCTTTTCTCTAGTTAATGCTCCTTTTCGGTAGGATCTAATAATAGCCTATGGAGGAAAGGGATAATGTAGATCTGATTCTATAGTTTGTGCCATGATAAAAATGTTGTATGTTCATATGCCATTATAAAAAAACTCATTAATATTCAGGGTTTTATTATTTCATGAAGTTTATCAAAGACAGAACATAACATGTTAAAGAGGAAGTCCCTGCAATGATCGCATATTTTCAATAATATCATAAAACTTGGTATTTGTTATACTCTATCATTATTATGAAGGTTCCCAATTTGAACTTATATCGAAAAATGCCCCTGTAATACAAATAAACCGATTTCATTAATACTGATAATTTTTGTTCTACAACACAATATTATCGGCCTTTTCCGTTCAATTCTTCCGCGTTTTGTCGATGATCACCCGATCCCTCCATTGTTTACGTAATAGCTTTCTCGGAAGTGGTCGGAGAATCGGGAATAGGGTGAACAGTTACGAAACTAAAACCCAACCCGAATAAAACAAACAACGGGGAGTAAAACCGGGATCGGCGATATCAAACACATGGATGTTTTGTCATTATAAACGGTAATTGGATGGGGCTTTTTATGCCCCCCAGATCAAATCTGGGGGACATATTGTTTTTGCCCTGTCTGTTTGTTATGCCCCCGATCAAATCTGGGGGCATATTGTTTTGTTATGCCCCCAGATCAAATCTGGGGGCATATTGTTTTTGCCCTGTCTGTTTGTCTGTCTGTTTGTCTGTTTGTCAGCAACTTTAACATTGGTCATAACTTTTGAGCCAGTACAGATAGAGACTTGATATTTGGCATGCATATGTATTTCATTAAGCCGCACATTTTGAGGGGTGACATGTGAAGGTCAAGGTCATCCTTCAAGGTCAGAGGTCAAATATATGGGTCAAATCACCGACTTTAACATTGGCCATAACTTGTGGACCAGTAGAGATAGAGACTTGATATTTGGCACGCTTGTATATCTCATGAAGCTGCACATTTTGAGGGGTGACATGTCAAGGTCAAGGTCATACTTCAGGGTCAAAGGTCAAATTATCTGTTTTTTTGGCTGTAACTTTAACGCCACCTTAACATTGGTCATATCTTTTGAGTCAGTACAGATAGAGACTTGATATTTGGCATGCATATGTATCTCATAAAGCCGCACATTTTGAGGGGTGACATGTCAAGGTCAAGGTCATCCTTCAGGGTCAAAGGTCAAATTGTTTGTTTCTTTGTCTGTAACTTTAACATTGGTCATAACTTTTGAGCCAGTACAGATAGTGACTTGATATTTGGCATGCATATGTATCTGATCAAGCCGCACATTTTGAGGGGTGACATGTCAAGGTCAAGGTCATCCTTCAGGGTCAAAGGTCAAATTATCTGTTTTTTCTTGGCTGTAACTTTAACGCAACCTTAACATTGGTCATAACTTTTGAGCCAGTACAGATAGTGACTTGATATTTGGCATGCGTATGTATCTGATCAAGCCGCACATTTTGAGGGGTGACATGTCAAGGTCAAGGTCATCCTTCAAGGTCAGAGGTAAAATATATGGGTCAAATCATTGACTTTAACATTGGCCATAACTTTTGGACCAGTAGAGATAGACTTGATATTTGGCATGCTTGTGTATCTCATGAAGCTGCACATTTTGAGGGGTGACATGTCAAGGTCATTCTTCAGGGTCAAAAGTCAAATTGTCTGTTTGTCTGTAACTTTAACATTGGTCATAACTTTTGAGCCAGTACAGATAGAAACTTGATATTTGGCATGCATATGTATCTCATAAAACCGCACATTTTGAGGTGTGACATATGAAGGTCAAGGTCACCCTTAAAGGTCAGAGGTCAAACATATGGGTCAAATCACCGACTTTAACATTGGCCATAACTTTTGAACCAGTACAGATAGAGACTTGATATTTGGCATACTTGTGTATCTCATGAAGCTGCACAGTTTGAGGGGTGACATGTCAAGGTCATCCTTCACGGTCAAAGGTCACCAACTTCAAATTGGCCATAACTTTTGAACCAATAGAGATAGAGTTTTGATATTTGGTATGCATGTGTATCTCATGAAGCTGCACATTTTGAGGGACAACATGTCAAGGTAAAGGTCATCTTTTAGGGTCAAAGGTCACGGAATTTAACACTGGCCATAACTTTTGAACCTGTAGATACAGACTTGACATTTGGTACGCATGTGTATCTCATGAAGCTGCACAGTTTGGGGGTGACATGTCAAGGTCAAGGTCATCTTTCAGGGTCGAAGGCCAGAACTTTTGAACCAGTAGAGATACAGACTTGATAGTTTGTATATATGTGTTTCTTGTTTGGCTGCACAGTTTGAGGGGTGACATGTCAAGGTGAAGGTCATCTTTGAAGGTCAAAGGTCATTAACATTGGCCATAACGTTTGAACCAGTAGATATACAGCCTTGATACTGGTATGCATGTGTATCTCATGAAGCTGCACAGTTTGAGGGGTGACATGTCAAGGTCAAGGTCATCCTTCATGGTCAAAGGTCACCAACTTTTAACATTGGCCATAACGTTTGAACCATTAGAGATACAGACTTGATATTTGGTATGCATGTGTACCCCATGAAGCTGCACAGTTTGAGGAGTGACATGTCAAGATCAAGGTCATCCTTCAGGGTCAAATATCATATTGAGGGGGCATAGTGTTTCACAAACACATCTTGTTGCAATATACTACTGTTCAGCATATAAACAAATGAGTTTTGTATATTTTAAGTGTTTATGAAACACGTCAAATGTAGGGACATCCCCTTTAATGTGTAAGTATAATATTTAGTCCATACAGTAATAATTGTTTAAATTTATCTAAATAAAATATTTGTGTATTACATACTTCACTTCTTACTGTCTTACTCAGGATGTTAACGTTTAATTATAATGAGTAGCAGCAATATAGTGATAGTGCAGAAATTTGGAGAGAGATTATGAAGGATCAGTATGTGATATGAATATTCGTGTAAGAAAAAATGATTACAGATACCATGAATATTTATTAAATCAGTTGTTACTATGGCACTACGAACAAGAGAATGTTTTTTCCTAACAGCCTTACAAGTCTGTATTTATGCATTGATCATGTAAATGTTTTATATTTTAAACTTCATTGTCCAATGGATGAATAATAAAAGTGTTCTTCTAATTGTGTAAATTTCTTGTTTGATGTCATTGTGACAAACAGAATCGCACATTCATGTTTGTTTCTTTTTGATTTGAGTTTATAACCTTTACTCTATGAATATTAATGTAAGAAATAAACATGCTGAATATTGATAATTAAATTACATGTAGGTGACGCTTTATATAGGCATACAAACACAGGAAGTATTAGCAATGGCAGAAACTAGAATCAGATCTAAATTACTTTATAAGTAAACAGATTAAACACAGATCAGATGGCTCCAATACAGCTATCCGACCAGAGTCTGTTCTGTTTGCATATCTTATATATGTCCTGGCTAAAGCATAGTATGTTCACCTTTATAAAAATCCACCCAATTACATATTCATAATGTCATTATTTCTTACATAAATATTTTCATGAGGTAAAGGGTTAAGACAGAATCTGCCAGATCTGGATCTACTCTGTTTGCAAAGATGTTATAAACTTATTGTTGTAAGTGTGATTATATAAAGTATCAGTATATGAAGTATTAGTTAACACTTTCCCTGTTTTATGTTTACTCCTAATTTCAATACCTACATAATATTCAGGGACAAAATAGTCATGATAAAACATGGAAGGTTCAAGTTCAACATTATAGCCATTTTAGACATTTAAGAAACAGATCTTTCAAGTACAATTTTTTTTAAATACAATAGCAGACAGAGCAGACCCTGATCAGATGGCCCCAGTAGGACCCATCTGATCTGAATCTTCTCTGTTTGCAAATGCATTAATACACATTTATATGAAAGAAAGGGGATAAAGCAAGAATGTTATAATGGTCAAGGGAGGTAACACACAATTTAGTATAAAATTTACTAAGATCTTTTTATAGAAGTGATGCAGGAGTGTGGTTGTTGTTTATACCTTGGGAATGAACAATAATTATTCTTGATATAAACAGAGATAATCTGGTAATTATTTTTATTTATGATTTAGTAGTTGTTTTAAGACTTGTGTAAGAAATTTCATCACACATGACTAATGTTTAACCCTTTCCTCCATGGATCTTTATTCAGTCAATTTGTTACGACGTGAATACTCGTGGATGGACTGAATGTATTAGCAAGGAAATCTTTGACTTTGAAAGAAACTTCCAAACATGATCTATTAAGTATGACTTTTTTAATTTCTAGAACAGTCCACTCAAAAACAATTGTACTGCATTTTCTCAATGAATCTCGCGAGTGAAGTATAGGTATTGCACAATATGAGGAAACATCAAAGAGTTGTAGAAAATGTGTGTATAGAGTTGTAGAAAATGTATGGGCCATTTCCCTCATACAGACCACATTTGGCACCTTAGCAAACAGAGTAGACCCAGATTAGATATCAATAGGAGCCATCTGATCTGGATCTCTTGACAGATCTGGGCCCATATTCATAAAGCTCCTAAGGAGAAACGTAAGAAAATTCCTTGGTTTCTAGAATATTCCTTAGCCTTATAAAATGAATACAAGTAAAACTACAAAAAATGTATTTCAGAAAAATAAAGCTGTATATCAAATATGTATGTAACTAAATGTTCTAGAAGTCATTGAATGAAAATTTACTGTATGCTTTTTATGCCCCCATAGACGATAGTCGGGGGGCATATTGTTTTTGCCCTGTCTGTCTGTCTGTCTGTCTGTTTGTTTGTCAGCAACTTTAACATTGGTCATAACTTTTGAGCCAGTATAGATAGAGACTTGATATTTGGCATACATATGTATCTCATGAAGCCGCACATTTTGAGGGGTGACGTGTCAAGGTCAAGGTCATCCTTCAAGGTCAGAGGTCAAATATATGGGTCAAATCGCCGACTTTAACATTGGCCATAACTTTTGGACCAGTAGAGATAGAGACTTGATATTTGGCATGCTTGTGTATCTCATGAGGCTGCACATTTTGAGGGGTGACATGTCAAGGTCAAGGTCAGAGGTCAAGGTCAGAGGTCAAATATATGAGGGGGCATAGTGTTTCACAAACACATCTTGTTTTAAGATGTCTTTAACCCTTTCCTCCATAAATATGCCTTACTGCGCCTCTGTAATAACCACTTCTTGAAAACATTGTGATAAATAGAGCATTTGCTCCTATAGGAGCAAATGCTCTATTTATCACAATGTTTTCAATCTACAAAATTCTAAAATTTTAATTTTCTCTAGTAAATGCTCCCTTTGGGTAGATTCATTCAAAGAGGTTGGGTCTAAAAATAGCCTATGGAGGAAAGGGTTAAGGTTAAAATATTCATAAGGAGCTTTATGAATATTGGCCCGGACTAGTTTCTATCAATACCAAAACAGCCTTGGTACATATGCAATTATAAAGAATCCGGTAATAAATAACCATTATGTCATTATTTCTTACATGAATAATTAACAGGGAAAGGGCTAATGTGTACTTATAAAACAGCCCATTCAGTAATAATTTTTTAATTTTTATCTAAGTAAAATATTTGTGTATTACATACTTGTGTTTCTCCGCATAAAGCATACTCTTGACTCTTTCCCTGTTCTATGTTTATCCCAAATTTCAATACCTATAAAATATTCATGGATGAAATAGTTATAATGAAAGGTGGAACAGTGTGAATGGCCATGTTAGAAACTAAAGAAACATATTTATCAATTTCCATTAGCAAACAGAGCAGACCCTGATCAGGTGGCTCCTACAGGAGCCATCTGATCTGGGTCTACTCTGTTTGCAAGTGCGTGAAAACTTATTTATATGAGGGAAAGGATTAAGTCTTACTCTGAAATGGGGTGGGGGGGGGGGGGGTGATTATCCTATCTTACTCTGGGTTGTTAAGTTTTAATTATAAAGAGTAGCAGCAAGATAGTGTAGTCTCATCTATAAGCTGTTAAGACAACATGGGTTAATTTTGTGCCGGGAAATATCGTCAAAATCGAAAGTACCTCGATATCGCCATTTAGAGTACACATGTGTGGACAAGATAATCAATGTTAGCTGAGAAATTAAGAGATTTTGAAGGACCAGTATGTGATATGAATATTGAATTCATGTAAGAGAACATTATTTCATGAATATTGATTAACTTGGGCATTATTATGGCACTATGGTCAAGGGGATGTTTTGTCATGACAGTCTAACGTGTCTGTAGACACATTTTGACGGCTCTGTAAAAGTCACATTTAGAAACCATTGTGATAAATAGAGCATTTCCAAAATTTTCCTTTTCCATATTTAATGCTCCTTTTCGGTAGGTTTATTCAAAGAGGTTGGGTCTAAAATAGTCGAGGAGAGAATGAGTTAACACATATGATATGAGAAGTAGGAGTAACTTAAAGGGTCATCAGGATCCAAACTGTCCAATACAATGAGTGTATATATATAGGAAAATGTACAGTAAAACCTGTCATAACCCATTCCCTCATATTGACGACTTTTGACGACCCTGGAAAAGTCACTTTGTGAAACCATTGTCACAATGGTTTCAAACTACAAAATTCTAAAAAAAAAAAATATTTTCTCTAGTTAATGCTCCTTTTCGGTAGATTTATTCAAAGAGGTTGTATCTAAAAATAGCTTATGAGGTAATGGGTTAACCCTTTCCCTATTCAATATTCATATAAGAAAAAATAGCATCATGAATATCAATTAGCTGAACTTTTATCATCTAAACTTTTTAATGACATTTATTTTGCTTTGACAAACACTGTAGAATCAGAATCTGATCTGAGTCTACTATGTTGGCAAATGCGTGAAAACAGGTTTATATGAAGGAAAGGGTTAAACGGTCATTCATTTATTGAACATAGGAGTCTCAAAAAGGATGTGGTTGCTTAATGACATGAACACAAAAAGTTATTTACTATAAATGGCTATGACAAAAACTTAAAAAATCTTCTCGAAAACTGATGGTTCTGTTTGAATATTTGGTAGGAATAGTCCTGTGGTGACTATATTGAGAATCGCTTACGACTACCATGCAACTTAAACCAATTGAATTTTTTTCCGTTGAAAAAAACCGAAGCTACTTTGGCCCTCATATCTTCATTTTCTGGAGATGGTTGTGACTAGTTCATCTCTCATCTGCTGTCTACTGCTACACGTCACAGATGAGCGATATAGGGTCACCATGACCATCTTGTATTATATAGCTTCTGAATATCATGCTGACCCTTTGAATGCTGAAAACTAGTGTAATCGCGCTTGCAAACAGTGTGGATCCAGACCAGAGGGCAACTAGAGGAGCCCTCTGATCTGGATGTGCACTGTTTCGTATTTAAAATCTTCTCGCAAATATTATCCTTTTATACTATACAGGCTCTTCCAATACACAATGATGAACTACTCCACTCTAAAATTTCAGCGTTGAAAAGGTTAAGAATATGATGTCATTCGAATTCAATTGGATATCCATTTCTCATGTCTATTTTTAGACAGAAAAAAACCCCATCTACCTCGAGAGGTATATGGTGTTTGTGATATTAAATATGCAAACAGTTTGGATCCAGATGAGAAGCCGATTAACCCGGTGTCTCATTAGGGTCCAAACTATTTATTACTGTTGAAAATGTTTTTGAAAGGGAAATGGAAAACGAGAATTATAGGAGACGACACATTTAGCAGACGACAATATTTGGCAGCCATGCGACAGAGTATAAAACTTCCTGATAGGAATTTTGCAATAGGTGTGGGCACAGTTCGGAATTTCTTTACCTGATTAAGGGGGGGGGGGGGGGGGGGCATGCCACATACGCATTTGCATTAGGATTGAACCAAGATCTGGGTCCATGCTTATAAAGTTTTTAGTTGAGTCTGAGTTCGTTCTCAAGCTTTTGATTGGTCAGATTTGACCCAGAACTCTACTTGATAGAGGGGCATATATATACACATAAAATATCGATACTACAAACAATCAAATACGTACCTTTATTATCTTTAACACAGGTGGCAGCTTAATACAGGGTGAAATTAATGCAGAAAGCTCCTCTAGGAGCTTTCTGCATTACTTTCACCCATCATTTTAAAAGCAGCCACATATATTTTTCATTATTAAAATTTCGTGGTACTTTTCGAGTTTTTACTGTAATTCATATTGCCATTATAGAAAGTCAGCTTGTTGTATCCATAAACTAATTACATGCATTTCTTGCAGGAGTGGGTTAACCCATTCCATGTTTTATGTTTATTCCAAATTTCAATAACTTCTGAATATTCACAGACAAAACAGAAAACTGTTATAATGATTCGAAATATTGAAGGCGGAACATTGTAGCCATTTTAGAAAGTAAAGAAACAGAACTATCCAATTTCTACGAGCAAACACAGCAGACCCTGATCAAACGGCACCTATAGGATCATTCTGATCTAGGTCTACTCTAGCTGTTTTCAAATGCGTTTATATTAGGGAAAGAGTTACGTTGACAACACTTAGGTAAATTTTGTTTTATACATGATCCATATAAACTGATATATGCACACTGTAATACCGATGCGTGAATGCAATATTATTGTAACTACCCTACTTAACCTTTATGAGCATTTCAAATAATCTCGTTGAAACACATCTTCAGAGTGTCAAACAGTATGGATCCTGATGAGATGTTGAGATAACCCGTTCTCTCCTACTAAACGCATTCTTGCGCCTCTGTAAAACTCATTTTTGAAACCATTGTGATATAATAGAGCATTTGCTCCATAGGAGCAAATGCTCTATTTATCACAATGATTTCAAAGCTACACACTTATAAAATTCTCATTTTCTATAGTTAATGCTCATTATCGGTACATTAACCCTTTCGCGGCCAATGCCGGATCTGTGATTACCTATGCAAACAGTTTGGCTCCTGATGAGACGACAGAGTTTGGCAGCGAAAGGTTTAATGCAAAAACGTTGGGTATATAGGAGAATACACTTTCCCCATATGGTGAGCGCTAAGCGAGTTGTTATTTAATCATGTTTATAATCTGAATTTGATGTTTACTTAATATTCAAATGTTTTAAAATGCATTATTTTATCTTTAGAACATTTAGAAGTTGTTAGATTCTTCCAGAAGGCCATGGAATATCATGGAATATTAAAGAGATTAGTATGTAAATATGTAGATTGTTCTAGAAGTCTATATTTGGTAATTCACTGGTAAACAAGCAGTCACGTAATCTTGTTTTGTGGACAGAATGTCCCAGAAACTATACATGTATTTAGTAACTTCATTGTAAACAAGTCATGTTATCTTCAAGTAAGTACATTATTGTTCAAAGGGGATGTCCCTACATTTGACGCGTTTCATAAACACTTAAAATATACAAAACTCATTTGTTTATATGCTGATAAGTAGTATATCACAAAAAGCCCCATCCAATTACCGTTTATAATGACAAAACATCCATGTGTTTGATATCGCCGATCCCGGTTTTACTCCCCGACGTTTCAGTTTTATTCGGGTTGAGTTTTAGTTTCGTAACTGTTCGCCCTATTCGCGATTCTCCGACCACTTCCGAGAAAGCTATTACGTAAACAATGGAGGGATCGGGTGATCATCGGCAAAACGCGGAAGAATTTACGGAAAAGGCCGATAATATTGTGTTGTAGAACAAGAATTATCAGTTATTGATGAAATCGGTTTATTTGTATTACATGGACATTTTTCGATATAAGTTTAAATTAGGAACCTTCATAATAATGATAAAGCATAACAAATACCAAGTTTTATGATATTATTGAAAATATGCGATCATTGTAGGGACCTCCTCTTTCAACACGCTTCTAGAATGGCAACAGTGTGTACATGTATATATAGAACTCAAACGTCACCGATTTATCTTGAGTCTTTTCAAGTCTTTTTGCAATCATCAGTGCACTAGAAGTTTATCTGTGAATAGTTTGGATACTGATAGAATCACTGGATAATCAAAAGTGTGCGAAATTAAATTAAAAGTGCAAGTGTGTTATTATTAAAAAAGGACTGGAATCGGAATATTTTTAACTCTAAACACAGGTATTTAAGTATTTCTTCAACTTGTCATTTCAGTTTGATAAAGTTTGTAAAGTTGTTCCTGGCTTTGTCTTTCTGTTGCACCTGGCTCGTAACAGAGTCATGTGTGTATTTTGGAATGACTCGAGCAGCGAGCGAAACAAAATCATGTAGCGGTATGGGACTGCCATTTTGATGTGTGACTTGGATGTAATTGTAAAACCCCTCTAAACTTGCCGTTCAATTTAGTATAAATATCGGTCTGAGAGACAATGTGGTGGCTTAATGCAGAGTGAAAGCCATGTAGAAAGCTCTAGGAACTTGCTGCATGACGTTCATTTTGCATTAAGCAACCACCTGCCTGAACGTATCTAAATTGTTCTCTACTAGAATCCCGGTTAACAGGGGTTTACTGTAACTGAATAATCCATTCCGTATAAGGCGATTTTGAAACATCCGTCTCCGAAACATTTGCTGTATATAATTATATATAGTAAATTATATTTTTTGTAAATTTTGAATATACATGCGTATGTATTATAAATCAGACAATTTGCAACATCACCCAGTATACCTTTTAAAGCTAGACTTTGGGGCTTAAAGTGATTGAACCGTCCGTTAGTAAGTTTGTTAGGTAGTTAGTTAGTGAGTGAGTGTGTGCGTGCGTGCAGATTTTGCTTGTCCTGAGCATATCTCCTACACTACTTTGGCTAGTATCACCAAATATGGTATGTGAGTACATCTTCGGGGTGGCGGAGTGTCGCGTACTATTTAATTTTATAGATCAATGTGACCTTGACGTTTGACCTCATCTACACGAAACAATAGTTTGTTTAACACCCCCCTACTCGGCCGATTTAAAGGCATTTTATCAAGCCATCAAATCAATTCATGATGTAAAAACATTGATCAGTTTATCAGGCTCCAGTATCATTTTTTTCATGTCTGTATACTTTACACTGTCCGAAGCACTAAACGTATGGATTATGGCCTGGATCTCCCAGCTTCGAAAGCGAACAGTAAAGAAATCTAGATCAGATGTGTAAAATATATTTTTTAGATCACCAAAACACAAAGTGCTCAGAATGAGCTTTTGCGATCACCTGATGTCCGTCGCCCGTCGGCATACGTCGTCCGCCGTCAGTTGCCAACAATTTGAACCTTTAAAATATTCTCATCTGAATCTACAGGGTTATCGGCTTTCATCTTTGGCACATAGTATCATCTGTAGGTCCTCTACAAAATGTTTATAAATTATGTTCATGTGGTCGAAATTGGCCCCGCCCAAGGGGTGTCTTGTTTTCTACAGAAACATATACATGTAGTAGGTCAAATAGTAGGAAACTTTGTGAACCCTATTGAGGTCACATTTTTTAGCCCCATTTTAATGAAACTTGATCAGAATGAGTGTCTTGATAAAATCTCGGATAAGTTTGAAAAAAGACTTACATGGGGTAAAAAACTAGATCACTAGACCAAACAGTAGAAAAACGTTCTGCACACTATTGTGTCATAATGATTGTCTTGATAAAATCTCGAAGAAGTTTGAATGTTGTCACAATTTTAGTCCAATCTTCTTGAAACGTGGTCAGAATGAATGTCTTTATAAACTCTCGGGCGGGTGTGAAAGCGGGTCAAGTGGGGTTATCTTCATAAAACTTGGTCAGAATGATTGTCTTGATAAAATCTCGCAGGAGTTTGAAAAGGGGGTTACAATGTGTAAAAAAACTAGGTCACTAGGTCAAACAGTAGAAAAAACCTTGTGGACACTCTAGTGGTCACAATTGTAGTTCATTCTTCATTAAACTTGGTCAGAATGAATGTCATGATAAAATCTCGGACGAGTTCGAAAGCAGGTCAAGTTTGGTCGAAAACAAGGTCACTAGGTCAAACAGTAGAAAAACATTGTGAACACTCTTATGGTCACATTTTTTGTCCAATCTTCATGAAACTTAGTCATAATGATTGTCTTGATAAAATCTCGAAGGAGTTTGAATGTGGGTTATGTGGGATTGAAAACTAGGTCATTAGATCAAATAATAGGAAAACCTTGTTAACAGTCTAGAGGTCACATTTATAGCCAAGTCTTCATGAATATTGGTCAGAATGATTGTCCTAATTAAATCTTGGACAAGTTTGAAAGTGGGTTATGTGTTGTCAAAAAGTAGGTCACTGGGTCATATTTTAGAAAAATCGTGTGTACACTCCAGCGGCCACATTTTTAGCCCAATCTTCCTCAAACTTGCTCAGAGTGTTTGTCTTGGTGATATTAAGGTTGAGTTTGACCATGGTACGGTGAGAATAAAAAGTAGGTCACTATGTCAACTCTTAGAAAAAATACTCCAGAGGGCACATTTTATGCCAAATTATCATTGGTCAGCATCATTGTCTTGATAAAATCAATATTCTAAATCTTTGAAAATCTTGTTCTGCAGAACCACTTCTCATGATCTACTATCAACATTGTTCAAATATTGCGCCTAATGTCTATATTGGCCGTACCTATAGGCTACCCAACAAAACCCTTAAACCTATGGTAATCAGGTGAGCGATTAAGGGCCATCTTGGCCCTCTTGTCTATAGAAACATATAGTGAAAACTTTTAAAAGCTTCTCCTCTGAAACTGGAAGGCTCTTAGCTTTCATATTTGGCACATTACATCATGTTCAGGTCCTCTGTAAAATATTTATAAATTATGCCCCCTTGGTTCAACATTGACCCTGCCACAGGGATGTCCAGTTTTCAATTGAAACATATAGTGAAACTGAAAATCTTATCTTCTGAAACTAGATGGTCCTCAGCTTTCATATTTGGCACATAGCATCGTGTTCATATCCTATACAAACGTTATATAAATTTTCTATCCCTGGGGTCAAAATTGATCCCGCACTAGGGCAGGCCAGATTTCTATAGAAACATAATTGTAAAAACCTTCTCCTCTGATTGTCTATCGAGCGATTTCTGGGCCAGCATGACCCTCATGTTTCAGGTTATCGAGGTCCAATATCATTTTCTACATGTCTATATACTTCACAGTTCGATGCCCTAAATCTATGGATGATGCTCACGATCTCCCAGTTTCAAAAGCGAACAATAAAGTGGTCTAGATAAGATGCGTAAAATATACTTTCAGGGTGAGCTGTTGGGAGACTGCCCGTCGTGCTTCGTCAACAATTTGCTTGTGGACACTAGTGTTCACAATTTTAATCCGATCGTTATGAAACTTGGTCAGAATGGCTGTTTTGATAGAAGTTCGAAAGTGGGTCACGTTGGGTCAAAAACGAGGGTTCTAGGTCAAACAGGAAAACATCGTGAACACTCTTGAGATCACTTGTTTAGCTCAATTTTCGTAATTGTCTTATTAAACTCCGGATGAGTTTGAAAGCCGGTAATGCGTTGTCAAAATCTAGGTCACTAGGTAAAATAGTAGGAAACCGTTGTGAACACTCTACAGGTCACACTTGTAGCCAAATCTTTATGAAACATTATCAGAATGATTGTTTTGATAACATCTCGGTAAGTTTGAAGGTGGGTCACGTGGGGTAAAAAACTAGGTCACTATATCAAACTGTTACAGTAGAAAAACATTGAGAACACTAGTGGTCACATATTTTGTCCAGTCTTCTTGAAACTTAGTAAGAATGATAGTCTGTACTATTTCATTTTTGTCGTACCCTTTATTACTTTTCTACAGTTACTCTGTTTGCAGCTCAATCATTGAGTACACTAGCGATAGGTGGATACAGTATGTTCAATTAAATGTTTTTTCGTTGTACATGCACTTTACCACTGTATTTGCTGTCGCGGTTGTTGTAGATTAGTCGGAGAGGGGATACGTTTATTTACACTGTTTGTCTTTTAGAGTGGGGGTGGAATATGGGTGAGGTTGGGCGCCCATAAACCGGTTTAAACCCCCGGTGACTTTTGTCACTGACCGTTCCAAGGCGGTACTTCCATCTTCCTCCTATTGTATGTTTGTTTTGTCTTTGTGCGTCTCTTGTTGTTTTTTCTACCTATGTACATTTGCTGTTTCCTTGTGTTGCTGTTCGGGCGAGTGTTTGTTCTGTATGTGGTGTTTCCTGCATGACGCATTTTTGTACTTAAATAAAATCCCCGAGAAGTTTGAAAGTGGATCATGTGGGTTCAAAAACTAGGTCACTAGGTCATATTCTAAAAACTATTGTTTACACTCCAGCGGCCACAGTTTTCTTTCTCAAACTTGCTCGGAATGTTTGTCTTGGAGATATCAAGGCAGAATTTGATCATGGGGGGGGGGCAAAAAGTAGGTCACTATGTCTAATCTTAGAAAATCACTCTAGATGTAACATTTTAAGCTCAATATTTATTAGTCAGAATGATTGTCTTGATATAATCTATATATTCTAAATTTTTGAAAAAATATTGTTCTCCACAACCACTGCTCATCAACGTTATGCCATTCAGCTATAGTATAATTTTAAATATACAGTAATCACGTGAGCGATTAAAGGCCATCTTTTCCCACCTGTTTTCAAGAATTGCTTCTTTATCTATCCACCGAACATTCCTTAGAAACGTCTCGAAGAGACGATTATAAAAAGTGGCCCAAATAAAGGAGTTGTCTCTTTAGAAACGTCTTGAAAAGACTGTTGTATAGAGTGGTCACAACAGATAATGTAGCTATTTAGAAAAGTCTCGACGAGACGATATTAACACAGTGGTTGGCTCTTTAGAAACGTCTCGAAAGGAGGATTATAGACCGTGGTCACAACACAGGAGTTGACTCTTTAGAAACGTCTCTAAGAGAGGATTTTAGACTGTTCACAACATAGGAGTTGTCACAAAAAAGGAGTTGGCTGTGATTATAAAGAGTACTACCAGTACAGGTGTTGGCACAGCAATAAAAGTACAAAAATGAGTCATGCATGAAACACCACATACAGAACAAAAACTCGCCCGAACAGCAACACAAGGAAACAGCAAATGTACATAACTAGAAAAAACAACAAGAGACGCACAAAGACAAAACAAACATACAATAGGAGGAAGATGGAAGTACCACCTTGGAACGGTCAGTGACAAATTCACTTGGGGGTTAAACCGGTTTATGGGCGCCCAACCTCACTCTTATTCCGTCCCCACCCTAAAAGACAGTGTAAATAAACGTATTCCATCTCCGACTAATCTACAGCAACCGCGACGGCAAATACAATGGTAAAGTGCATGTATAACGAAAAAACATTTAATTGAACATACTGTATCCACCTATCGCTAGTGTACTCAATGATTGAGCTGCAAACAGAGTAACTGTAGAAAAGTAATAAAGGGTACGACAAAAATGAAATAGTACAGATATCCGACGTTCTCCTTCCATTTCTGGATTTAAGAGGTCGCCTTCATAGAGGACTAAACCGTTCTTGTCGGCGTACATGCAAAGAGGCCAGCGTGATTGCCAACTGTAAAAGGGTCCACAACCAAACACGCAGTATGTTGTAGTAATACAGGATCATATCCCTTTTAATGAATTGTTTAACACATTTGATGAACAAAGTGAGAAAATGGGTATGTCCAATAATTTTACGAAGTTTGTAAATCACGTCACAATAAAATTCAGGATGTGAAATACCGTGTCGCAGAAGCACCTTGAGATTACATTGGTACTTGCCAATAAGCGAGAGATTTCGATAGTAAAATTTAGAGAAAGTTTTTCTTAGTTTATGGTATCTATATCCTTGTTTAAGCAGAATTTCAGTTAAAATGAGATTTCGATTGTTAAAATCGTCAATAGATGAACAAGCTCTAGCAAAACGAATAAGTTAAGATATATAAACCCCGTAAGATGGAGCACGGGGAACATCCCCGTCAAGATGAGCAAAATTTACAATATTAAAATCAAAATCATCTCTTTTGTCATATATTTTAGAAGAAATCATTCCATTATTAATTTTAAGGTCTAGATAAAGAAACGCTGCATAATTGTCGGACGGGTTAGCTTTATTCAATTTGAGTTCTTTAGGATAAATTGTAGGAATCAGAGCATCAGAGAAAGGGTTATCTAAGTTGAAAATATCATCCAAATATCAACAAGTTTCATTGAAGGCTTTTATAACATCTTCTTGTGATTGAGGATTCAAACGCAACATGAAATCTCTCTCATAGCAGTACAAACACAACTCTGCGACAAGTGGTGCACAATTCGTACCCATAGGAATACCAATTACCTGACGGTATATAGCATTCCCATAACGTACACATATGTTATCCAAAAGAAAGATAAGTGCTTCGCAAACTTTTGAGCGAGTCCAATTGGTGTAATATTTCATTTGCTCGTCAGTAAAGAAAGCTTTTTCAGCATTACATGCCAAGAATGATGTTTTTTCCCGTGCAAATACTTTCTGGATTAAGTAAGTAAGCTTATCATTAATTAAAATATGAGGAAGATTTGTGTCTGAGTAGAAAAATCGTACGTGCTTACAGTGGATGCAAGATACCTTTTGTTCTTAAGTTAGTTTAAGACTTCTGAACAGTTCTTTAATAGACCAGAAGAGATTTATTCCAGAATTTTCATAAGTCTTATCACAGTAGAATTTTACATGTTCCTTTACCTTCGTTAAACAAGAAGTCAAAAGTAGAGACAATTTAGTAGTTGTACACGAACTAAAATTTGCAATGAAACGCGCTTTACATGTTTTTATGTAGTTTTGGTAACCATTACATTGTAGGAAGTTTATGTTGTGTAATTTTAATATCGGTTCCAAATTGTTCACACTTTTTGACATGGTCTGAACTGATGGTCTTTTCGTCAGTGGTAACTGAAATGTATGACTTGGTATTAATAATTTCCTGCTTCAAGACATCGATATAATGTAACTGTCAAATAATAATTACATTATTCGATGCCTTATCAGCAGGAACAAAAACGTATTTTGAATGGAAATCCTGTAAACCCTTTTTAAGATGTCTAAAAGAAGTTCTAGATTTAGGTGGAAGAAGGTGTTTATCAGAGCTGTAAAAGGAAATGCGTTATCAATTATATCAAAATTATTTTTTTTCAACAAGAAAGAGCATTAGACTCGACATGTTCTCTTCGACACCATTTAATACTAAAATTGTGTAAAGCCTCCGCAATCTGAACTCGACAAGAGTTAAAATCTATCAAGGATGGTATTCTATATTTGGGACCTTTATTCAAAAGAGATCGTAGACGTTTATCTTTAATTATCTAAAAATTACCTGTAATCACATGACCAGCCGGAGAATAGCAAAATTTTGAGGTGGCGCAATCTCAATTATCAGGAATATAATCATTAATATTAAGGTTGGCAAACTCGTTACCGTTATTCCGTTAATCGCGACCTCACTCGCATTTGCACATTTCTTGGATCCAGATGAGACGCCGAGTGACTTGGCGTCTCATTTGGATCCAAACTGTTTGACTCTTTGGATAGTTTCTTAAAACCTTGAACGAATTGTAAGAATGTCAATCTTGACACTGATTAGAATTTGAGCAATTCTTATTTATTCAGGGTGAGCTTTTGTGACATTTGAATGTCTGTCGTCCGTCGTGCGTAGTCCGTCGTCAACTATTTGCTTGTGAACACTCTAGTGGTCACACTTTTAATCCAATCACCATGAAACTTGGTCAGAATGATTATCTTGGTAAATCCGCGGACGAGATCGAATTGGGGTCACGTGTGGTAAAAAACTAGGTCAATAGGTCAAATAGTAGGAAAACATTGTGATCAGTCTAGAGGTCACATTTTTAACGCAATCTTCATGAAACACAGTCAGGATGGTTGTCGTAATAAAATTTCGGACGAGTTCGACGGGTTCTCTACAAATATTGTTCAAATTATGACCCGGGCAAAAAAGCCCCACCCGAGGGCTTATCAGATTTTCATTGGAAAATCTTTAAAAATCTACTAAAACTGTAAGGCCTAGGCCATTGATATTTTGGTATGTAACATGATCTAATGGTCCTTTACAAATATGTAGCTGTGGCTAGTGATCCTCTGCCAAGAATGTTTAACTTACGACCCTGACCACTGGGCGAAACTTGGCCCTGCCTCAGGGCTTATCAGTTTTCATTGGAAAAAAATAAAATATTATTTTTCTCTGAAACCATAAGGCCACATGACCCTCTTGTATTTTTTCCACGGGGTATGTACTGATAATACCACTAACAACTGGGTTATCGGAATGGTTGGTAAACTGTTCTACGTTCCACTTTTATCTCGCGTTTCATATATTACTTAATATCGAGAATACTTGAACCCCAGTAGATCTATATCGAGTACCGGTATACTGGAATCCCAGTAGATCTATATCGGGTATACTGGAATCCCAGTAGATCTATATCGAGAATACTGGATTCCCAGTACTTAGATTTATATCGAGTATACTGGAATCTCAGTAGATCTCTATCGAGTATACTGGAATCACAGAACAAGTATCCCTCTACTAATATATATAATTTGCACATACAAGGAAGTGACAATGGAAGCAGAGGCTGAATTTCTTAGGTAATCTTTCAAGTCATCACTTCGTTTTTTCCTCTACTTCTTCTCTGCTTTGTCTCTTTCACCGTTCTGCTTCTTCTTCTTATTTTCTAGCACAACTGTTAGTCCTTCTATAAGCTGAAATGCTTATCAACACTTTAAAGATTACTTGCAAAACCTGAAGTAGCCGTCTGATCTAGGTCTACTCTGCAAAGACATGAAACACCGTTTGTGTGAGGGACAGTGTAAAGATAGATATTCTCACAAATTAATCTAGGATGTTGGATTGGTGTATAACATACCGAACATTCTATTACGACCACCAAAAAGATGTATAAATCTTTATCTTGAAGGCAAGTGGTAGCTTAACCCATTCCCTCATGTTGACGACTTTTGACGACTCTGTAAACGTCATTTTGCGAAACCATTGTGATAAATAGAGCATTTGCTCATATAGGAGCAAATGCTCTATTTATCATAATGGTTTCCAACTACAAAATTCTAAAAAAAATCTTTTCTATAGTAAACGCTCCTTTTCGGTAGATTTATTCAAAAGGGTTGTATCTAAAAATAGCCTATGAGGTAATGGGTTAATACAGCACGCGCTTGATTCAGAAAGCTTCCCGATGAGCTGCGTTGTGAAAGCATCAAAGTTTACGGCAAGACCTGGATTAAGGTTTTTATTTATTTCAGGCAAAGAATGGTTCCTTTTGCGATAATCAGCACATTGATTCTTGCGGTTTATTTCCGAACAGGTAAGTGGGTTCTTTGTTATCAAACTATCAAGCTTGTAACCCAGTGAGGTGACGGAGACCCGTTGTACTAGTTAACGATCGTTTGACCAATAATATCGCGTCACATCCCTTTCATTCATATAAACACCTTTTCAGACAACTTGATATTTCTGTTTATTTTCTTTCAAAAAAGCCTACAATGGTCAACCTTCCATCTTTTATCTTGATCCAAACTTAACATAATAAGCCCTTTGCTTCCTAAACACCGATAACCTATTACGACATTCACTATTACTCAGATATTTTAAATCAACGCATATTCTTGAGCGCAAAAGTATACAAGGGTCACTTACGCCAGAAATTATCTTAACCCTTTCGGCGCCAATTTCTAAGTCGTATGCAAACTATTTTTGTTAAATCATTCGGTAAAATAAGGAAATAAGATAAATAAATGAAATACATTCAAAGGAATAAAGCACAGATATAAAGTGAAGTCCCTGGTCAGAGGTGGCGTCTGATCTGGGACTGTACTATTTGTCGTGGTGCATTTTTTGCGACATTGGCGGTGAAAGGTTCTAATAAACGATGAAATTGCGATCGTCGTATGTAAGAGCTTACGATGGTTTCTGTCGTACGATCTTTCGTAAAACGGGTCCAGTTACATTTAACATTGTACTATTTAGCATACACGTCGTTGACCGAAAATGATTTCTTATTCAGACAATGGAAAGGGCATTGAAAGGCGCTTTTAATGGCTGATACCGTTGAATCAGATCAGTATGATTCAGAACAGGCCCTGATCAGACAAATAGATAAGTCATCTGTTTTGGGTATATTCTGTTTGCAACGGGTCAAAATGTGTTTCTATTTGGTAAAGGGTAAATATTGGTTATTTATTTTTCATTTTGAATGATTGTTTTTTATTCGAATTGAAGTGCATCATGTAAAATGCCATAACATTATTAGGAGAATACATTGTCGCGACAGGATAAAGGAGCTTGGTTTTCCAAAATTCTAAAAAGAATAACTTCATACATTCCAGTTTATTTTTTGAAATCTCAATTTCCAAATTTCTAAAAATAACTACATACATTTCAGTTTATTTTTTGAAAACAGTTTGCATCCAAATGATACACCAAGTAACTCTGCATATCTAATCAGAATCCAAGCTGTTTGGTACTGTGGTTATGTTGGCTAACTTGTTTGCGAATAAACATGTAGAGAAAAAACAACAGGCAACAACATCTACAGAGAAAACATTTGAGCGACACCCGATCATATACTGACCCTGAACTTACACGTATTACCAACAGGAAAACATAATATAATGGTTATCTTTTACCTCCCTGAATATTCATGCAAAAAGGTTGATATCGTGCGTTTTTAGCTCACCAGAGCACTTTTGTGCTCAGGGTGAGCTTTTGTGATCACCTGATGTCCGTCGTCCGTCGTCGTGCGTCGTGCGTCGTGCGTCGTGCGTCGTGCGTCGTCCGTCGTCGGGCGTTAACAATTTCAAGCTTTAAAAATCTTCTCCTCTGAATCTACAGGGGTCTCAGCTTTCATCTTTGGCACATAGCATCATCTGTAGGTCCTCTACAAAAGTTATATAAATTATGTCCCTAGGGTCAAAATTGGCCCCACCCCAGGGGTGCATTGTTTTCTATAGAAACATATAGTGAAAACTTTGAATATCATCTCCTCTGAAACTGAAAGGTTCTCAGCCTTCATATTTGGCACATAGCATCATGTTCAGGTTCTCTACAAAAGTTATATAAATTATGCTCCTGTGGTCAAAATTGGCTTCACTCCATGGCGGACAGTTTTATAGCAAACTTATAGCTGACTGCGATTTTAAGCATCTTCTCTTTGCTCATAAATAGGTCATCCAGTCAAGCAGTGGGATAGATGACCAGTGGCTATTTTTAGGTCACCTGTATCTGGTGCTGGAGCTCTGTGCCTTAACCCTTTGCCTGTTCTATGTTTATTATTAATTTGAATGCCTACTGCATATTCATGAACAAAATAGTTAAAATGAAGTATGGAAGGTGGAACATTGTAGTCATTTTTTTTCCAAATTTCACAACCTACTGAATATTCATCTACAAAATAGTTATAATGAAATATAGTAGGTGGAACATTGTAGCCATTTTAGAAACTTAAGGAACAGATGTATAAAATTCCACTTACAAACAGAGCAGGCCCTGATCAGATGGCTCCTATAGGAGGCATCCGATCTGGGTCTACTCTGTTTTCAAAAATGTGAAAACACGTTTGTATGAGGGAAGGGTTAATTAATAATAGTGATTGGCATTATATTATCATAACCTGCCCTGCAGTTCAGAAGAAGGGTAAATCATGTAAAGACTCCAGAATGCCAAATTAAAGATTTCAAATAAATTATGAAATATTTTTTAACATGAAATTGTATTACTTGAAACTGTTAAGTTATACTTATGATTATGCAATTATTATGTAATAATTTATAATAATATTCAAATGCAAAAAATCAGTTTGGAGTGCTAGGGTACACATACCCGTTCAGAAGAACAGTTGATCGCCTTTAGTCAGAACTTTGTATGGCCTTGTTTAAATTATGCCCCTGGGATTAAAATTGGCCCCAAACGAGGGGTGGTCAGTTTTCAATAAAAATATATAGTAAAAACATTGAAAATCTTCTGAAACTGGAAGGTTAATAACTTTCATATTTGGCACATGGCTTCATGTTCAGGTCCTCTACAAATGTTATATAAATTATGCCCCTGTGGTCAAAATTGGCCCTGCCCCAGGAGTAGCCAGCTTTCAATAGAAACATAAAGGGAAAACTTTGAAAATCTTCTCCTCTGATTGTCTGGTGAGCGCTTCAGGGCCATTCTGGCCCTCTTGTTGTAATTGCACGGGGGAACGGGAAATTTAGGCCACGACAGAAACTGTAGAATACTTTCATAAGCACTTACAACATACCCTGATTAGACGATTCCTACAGAAGTTTTACCTGGATATTATCTGTTTGCAAAAGTGTAGATGTGTAGAATAAATTATTCATTCGTTCTGTAAAGACTGTCGTCTGTTCCGGCTCTCGTCTTCTACATAATTATAATTACCCCGCTAAAGATCTGATATTCCGAATCGAAGAAGCTTTTGTGACACTAATGACCGAGTGTTATACAGTGTGGATCCTGATAAGATACCGGTTTAATCGGCGTCCCTGCATGATCGAAAGCGTGTGACACACTAGTCGTCTTTCGATAATGATACACATTTTAATCCATTTGAAAACAGGGTAGACCCAGTTCGAACAACTCATGTAGGAACTGCCTCATCGATGTCTGTCCTGTCTGTTTACATACTCGATTTCTTACATGAATATTACCAGAGTAAAGGGCTAAATACATGTATGCCTTTATATTGCAGGCAACAGCAAACCGCTTGAACTGCAAGCTGTAAAAAAAACTACTACATGCCCTAAGGGAACATTCGGAGAGTCCTGTAAAGGAAAATGTTCACCATACTGCATCGATGACGTATGTGATGTAGACACCGGTCTGTGCATATATGGCTGTGAAGATCGATATTACAGTACGGGTGGTGAATACTGTCACCACTGCATGACTAATTGTTTTAACTGCAATAGCAGTGCAGTATGCACGACCTGTGACGAACAGTATTATGGTAGACAATGTGAACAAGATTGTTCCAACTGCTTGAAAGAACAGTGTACTAAGTTTTCGTGTACCCTTGGGTGTAAAGAGGGGTTCTTTACAATGGACGAATTTGAAACCTTTCCTGGAGAGCCCGCTGGTAACTATACAAAATGCGTTAGTTGTCCGGACAATTGTATTAAGTGTTCATCGGATGATACATGTGATATCTGTATTGACCCTTATTGGGGAGACACATGCCAGACTCCGTGCCCGTCCGACTGTGATAAGTGTGACAGAAATACCGGACATTGTTTTGAAACTAACTGCGGGGTTGGGTTTTATATTGGTTCGGACAGGAAGTGCCAAACATGTCCTAGGAACTGTCTGTCTTGTGTATCGGAGAACGAATGTAATATATGCAAGGAACACTTCTATGGAAGCACGTGTCAAACGTATAACTGCAGTATTACAAACTGTTTGGAATGTCATTGTAAGTGGGAATTGTACGACATTTTCGATTGTACATGTTTCAAATGTGTGGACGGATATTTTGGCAATGGCTGTCAGTCACAATGCAGTGATAAATGCAAGAAGATAGGTGGTAAAGGTACAACTTGTGATGCCGCGAATGGGTCGTGCAGCGCATGTAAGAAGGGCTTTTGGGGAGCTTTCTGTGAAAAGAGCTGTGCCAAAGGGTGCCAAGATGGTGCCTGTGAAAAACAACACGGCAACTGTATCTGTAAAAACAGCTACTATGGCGACAGCTGTGAGAATCTTTGCAACATCAACTGCCCGAAACCACAAAACGGTTCGAACATCTGCGACAAAAGCGATGGAAGATGTCTTTTGCCATCCACACCTTTCACTTCCGGTAAATTGTTAATGAATATACATATGGTCATTTTCCTCTCGTTTCATTTTCTCTAGATAATGCTCATTTTTGGTAGATTTATTCAAAGATGTTGGATCTGCAAATAGTTTATGAGGGAATGGCTTAAGCATGAATTGCTCACATTTTGACTATTCATTAAATGTTAACCAGGCAAATTTTCAAAAGCAAACAGGACAGACTCTAAAATCGGTCTGTCCTATTAGCAGCCATCTGATCTTGGTCTATTAATTTTGTTTTGTTTTGCAGATGTGTCCGAGGAAAAGGGTTACACTTTGCACTCTATGTAACGAAAACTATGCATGGCAATGCTGGGTTATTTTAAATTAAAACAAATTCAGTTTATACATTTATCTGATGAATATTCATGTCAAAAATAATAACATCATTAATGCCCGTTAGATGGTTTTTGTTTTTAAAAAAGGAACATGCAAACAGAAATATTTGTCCATGACAGAAACTGTAGAATCTGATATTAGTTCAAACGTCAATAGAGACGGTCTGGATCTACACTTTTTGCAAAGGCATGAAAAAAATCCTATATCAAATAGAGGTTTAAACTACAGTATTTTTTGGTATAACTGTAGACGTTTCATTTGGTTAAACAGACAGATTAAACCAAACACACAAAGTATGTACAGATATTAAGCAGAACGTACACAACGAAACGCAGGTCAAACAAATGAAACACAAATACAATAGATCTATATTTAAAGTGATAGCTCCTACAATGAACGCATTTTTTTTAACAATATCATAAAACTTGTTGTTTTTTTTATTTTCAATCATTACTTTGAAGCCAATATGGAAAAATGCCCTGTGATTCAAACTCGTTTTTGTCGATATTTATATTTTTTGTTGTACAACAAAATGTGTTCGGCCTATGTCGAATAGTTACGAAACGTAAATGCAACCAGAATAAATACAATGGCGAATATAACCGGGCATTCGATATCAAACATATGAAAGTGGCTTCTTCGGCGTGTATTTCACTGGTTCTCTGGCTATATACTTATTTTCAGCATACAAACAAATTATTTATATATATTTTTAGGCATTAAAAGTGCGTTGCAAGTAGACACTATCACTTTACTGTTTGATGAGATTTACTGAACAGGGTGTGGACAAATAATGTCTGAATGTTGATTCGATCAAGCTTTTGATATTGATGAGAGACATGGTTACTTGGTATCTCAGCTGGATCCAATATGTTTGCAAATGCGAGGTCGATAGGGATTAAAGTATAATCTTGTAAATCGGAAATACCT